>CANXYI012211435.1:0-12780 GCA_948208565.1 Hura crepitans | reverse complement strand
ACTATTCATAAAAGTCGAGATTTTCGGATAATTACATTACTTCCCCTTTTAAAAGAAATGTCATCCTTGACATTACTTGGTTCAAAAAAATGAGGGTATTGTTCTCGCATTTGGGCTTTTATTTCCCATGTCGCCTCTTTTATTCCATAATGCTTCAAAGCAACTTTCACTAGTGGGACTATCTCATTCCATAACTCTTTGGCCTTTTCTAATTTCAACTTCTCCCACAGATAAAACATCTATTAGATCAGATCTGTATCTTTTAAGTATGGAGATATGAAAGACATCATGAATCTGCTGAAGTTCAAGTGGCAATACTAGTCTATAGGCTACTGGCCCCACATGTTTTGTCACTTCGTATGGCCCAATAAACCTCGGAGTTAGCTTTCCTTTCTTACCAAACGTCAAAACTTCCTTCCAAGGTGAAACCTTAAGGAAATACCTTATCTCCCACTTTGAATTCCACATCTTTCCTCTTGAGGTCGGTATAAGACTTCTACCTATCAGAAGCTGCCTTGAACCTATCCCTGATGATCTTTGCCTTCTCCTTGGCATCCTTAATCAAAATTGGTCCTATGAGTTTGGTTTCATTGGGTTTATTCTAGTATAATAGTGTTCTACACTTTCTTCCATACAATGCTTCATAAGGAGCCATTTCTAGCCTTGCTTGGTGACTGTTGTTGTAGGCAAACTCTGCTAGTGACATATAGTGATCCCAGCTACCTTTGAAGTCTATAACATAACTTCTTAACGTATCTTTAAGCACCTGATATAAATGTTTCATCATAAGCATAACATCATTCATATATATATATATATATATATATATATATATATATATATATATATCTTAACATCAAATCACTCAAGTATCACAAGATTACCTAAATGACTCTTTCTGACTGTCTATTAATTTATGGATGGAACACTGTACCAAAACTCAACTGAGTACCAAAAGCATTATAAAGCTTTTTTCGAAACCTTAATGTGAACTATGGGTTTTGATCCGATATGATTGAAGATGACACTCTATGTAACCTGACTATCTCATCTATATACAATTCAATAAGTTTTTCCATAGAATAATCCATCTTTACTTATACAAAATAAGCTGTCTTGGTAAGATGATCCACCATAACCCATAATGAATCATGGTTGTTCTTGGTGATGGGCAATCCAACTACAAAGTCCATGGTGACTATCTCATTTCCATTCTGAAATTGCTATAGGATGCAACAACCCGGATGGAACCTGATGTTTTGCCTTCACCTACTAACAAGTAAGGCATCTGGTCACATATTTTGACATATCTCTCTTTATATCGAGCCATCAATATGACAACTTTAAATCCTAATACATCTTTATGCTACCATGATACATAGCATATGAAGCATTTTACACCTCATCTAAAATTTGCTTCTTTAGCTCTTCAATATCTGGAACATAGATCCTATCGTGGTAATACATATAACCATCACTCTTTATTTCATACTTAGTGGGCTTCCCCTTTTGGATGGCAACATTCTTTAACCTATGATTATCCTTCTGACCATCTTTAACTTGCTGTAACAAACTAGGCTTGACTTGTATCTCTACCAATAAAGCACTATCAAGCATAGACTAAAGTGTGACATTCATGGCTCTCATGGCTGCTATGAATTTCTTGCTCAAAGCAATAACCACTACATTGGCCTTGCTAGGGTAGTAATCGATCGTACAAACATAATCTTTAATCAGCTCCATCCATTGCCTCTGTCTCAAGTTCAGCTTGTTATGTGTTAGAAGATGCTTTAGACTCTTGTGATCCGTGTATATGTAAAACTTCTCACTATAAAGATAATGTCTCCATATCTTTAATGCAAACACTATCATTACAAGTGCTAGATCATGAATAGGGTAGTTCTTCTCATGTTGCTTCAATTGCCTAGAAGCATATGCAATCACTTTGGCCTTTTACTTTAGAACACGTCCCAACCTATTATGTGAAGCATTACTATAAATGATAAAATCTTTCCTAGAAAAAGACTGAATAAGAATTGGCTCTTCTGTCAATATCACTTTAAGCTTGTTAAAAGTCTTTTAACATTTGTCATCTTAGAAAAACTTGACATCTTTTCTTAACAGACAAGTTATAGGTACTGCTATCAAGGAAAATCCCTTCACTAACCATCTGTAATAACTATCTAACCCAAACAAACTCCTAATCTTTATGGTGTTCCTAGATGGCTTTCACTCCATAACTACTTCAATCTTACTGGGATCAACCCTAATCCCTTCTGCAGAAGCAATCTATAACACCCACCTCTTAGATACTACTGATTATCTAAGAGAGGGTATTATAAGAGAGCTCATACTCAAGCTTAAAACTAATGATCCCTTTAGGAGGTTTCAAACAAAGGTTCTAGTTAAACCTATTTGTTCACTTCATTATTTTATGGAAATTTATTTAAACTAAAAAATAGTTTGAGACTAAATTTTGACAATATAATAACTGTCTGGGTGCCCTACCAAAAATATACCTATAGAAAAACACTTACATAAACATTAAAATCAATCCTCTAACCTTCACATAAAATTATGATAAGATTAAATGACCTCATTAATGCTACAACATCTCGTCTGTAAGTCTGTCACTCCTTGTGATAAACTTAAGAACACAACTAAAAACTCTTCCTTAAAGGAAGATGTTAATCAATGGCTTATCTTATCTGGTTTTAGTACATGTCAACCTACTATCATGCACTGTCTAAATTGAACTCATGCACTTTTATGTATCTCAATTCATGTAACCCTCACTATACATTGGATCTATGAATGACACACATTCAAGCCACCCTATTTACACATACCTTAGGTTACAATAGTTACATATACATTCTTGACTTAATACAGTTTGTACATGCCATTCTAACACTAGATACTTTAAAGCATTAGATATTAAAAAAATAATAAGGAATTATATATACAACCAATTCTGACAACTTAGAATCTTGGTGCTTGTACTTGTACTTCTGGTACCATCGATGGTTAGCTTAGCATCTTCATTTCTCTGTAACCTGCACAAGGCAACACTAATGCGCTGGCAAATACGCTTAATGGTACTCCAATATATCCAGGTCTTACACTTTAATAACTCAATTAAAAGCTAGGTTAATCTATTTAAAAGGAGAAAAGAAAGGTGTGTTGTTGGTGCAAATTGTGGTATGCATGTGGACTAAATTTTAAACTAGCATGTGGATCTTACCATGTCCCGTATGTACATCAGTTATTTATGTTTCGCTAACCATAACATGTATATATGATAGCTGAGCACGTTTAATTTGCTAAGCTTGATAATTAAAGTATATAAATCTAGTATGATACAAGTGCAATGCATTCTAGAAATGTTTTGACTATATATTTTACATTGACCTATGACTTACCCATATTTCGACTGGATACTAGTTTATTTACTGCTACAATCTAATTTATAAGTAATACTAGTGATTTATGTCTTATCCCCTGATAGTCTATTTAAGTATTCATGCATGTTTTAAGTTAAATTTATTAGTTTTCATTAAGAATCTAGTCTATTGAGGCTATTTAGAGCCATGGGTAACACATTTCTAGAATGACCCTAAGGTAAGGTAAATGGGCTGATAAAGTTGTAAGCTGATAAATGGTTACAAGGAGGGGCTTTCCTATTACCATGCCTCCATCGTAAGCTGATAAATATCTATGGCCTCAGCCACTATCACTGTAAATAGCTCATATGGCAATGATGTCGACCTGTAAGCTGTTACAGGTCTGTATAATAATCTTTTTCTAGCATGCCAAAGCTACCCTAACTTAGATTCCGAAGAGCTTACGTTAGGCACTAGGTCATAAGTTTTAAATTTCATAATTTAAGTGTATTAGGAAATACATATAGTGTCTTTGCCCTTATTATATTATACGTTTATAATTTGCTTGATTCGCTGCATTTTAGTTCAATGCTGGCTTTTTAACTAATAATAATAATATGTTTTGAGAAAAAATTGTTTTTTACTAAGATAATCTCACCTTTTATAAAGCCATACCCTTCCTTTTTATTCATGAAATTCCATAATGCTTTATGTGCCTGCTCGTATTATTCCCTTAACATCATTTTGTCTACTCTTAAGTGGCTGAAGCTGATCTTTAATGTTTATATAGGTTGAATCGATTGGAAGATTTGAACTACTCTATGTGATCATGCCAAAAATCATGGTCATCAATATCACTAGTAAACTATTTAGTTTATCACTTCAGCATGGCAATTCACTTATATATAAAGGCTTTAATCTAAGAACATTGTTATACTATTTAATAAATCGAACATGAACTACTGTTTACATGCAATTATTCAGGAGTGCACATGTGTTAATTATCACATCTGAATTGTATCTAATAAGGTCCCTTTTTTTATATATAATTAAAATATCTTCCCATTTATGCCTGTTAAATACATTTCCTTATGTCATATCATGCTCTAAATTTTGTATGTTCTAGAATGTGCCTTAATCATTCATGTCTCATTGTTATTAACTTGTAAGAGTATATATCTAACATAACTCATATATCTAAGATGTCATGCATAACAAGTATGTATCGCAACTAATGCACAGTTGCTACACTGTATGGGTTGAGTATAATTGTTATCAACACTCTACTTATGCAAACCATCTAAATATGTGCGACTTAATTATGATGCACCACCTATGTATGACTTGAACTCATAAAATGTGTTTACTACTAATACTAATTTCTTTGGGGTACTGACACCTAAGTGTTTTTATAGGTTTAAATTTCTTTATGAGTATCAAAAATAGGAGAATATGTACTTTGATTTCCTTTCATCGTTACCTTTCTAATACCTAGTGAAATTAACTTAGAGGTTACTATTTCTAAGCTAGGTGTATCTCCATATTCCATGTTCTACTTATTACCAATAAGGATAGTAGTGCCATTTAAGGTTCAGCTATGCACTAATACCATTTACTCCCAATTCAGCTAACTCATGGGGTTTTAGTTATAAGATGAAAATGATGTGTTTACTTACAAGGTATACAAAACAATAACTTTGTGATGGGTTCATGACTTATTTTTAATCTAAAAAAGTTTAGGCCTCGAATACCCTAGGGTGCGACCCTTTGGCAGCTGGTTATTTATAATATTCTTTTAACATATTTAGAGTAAACTTCATGTAACACACTACCACTTCACTAAGAATTACTCATTTCTAGTATCTCTTTTTATGTATATGCTCTATTCCTCATACGTCCCCGTTCCAATTTCTATTCCTAAATTTAATTAACAATTCATCTAAAAATTAATGGTCATGACCCATACATACTTAAACATCCTATCTATACTTTTCGTTTGAGTAGACACCTCAAATTCTCAACATGTCTAACCATAACCCATAAGACTTGATACCTTTCTTCTATATTTATGTAATCCAATAGCTACAACTGGGTTAAAGCTTATTCGATTAATGTATCGGCATGTAGAGTATGTATCTGATTTCAATCCACATGAGTAATTTCTCATCATCACACACAATGTACATCTTTTTAAAATCCATTCCCAATTAATGCCTAGTGTAGTGAAATCAGTCCATTAACATTCTTAATCGAATAATTTATATATGTAGCACGAATGGAACCAATGCATGATTAGAGAAGCAAACAGGGTTTTAGGGGCAATGTGTCAATCTAACCAATATTTATTCTATTTAAACTCAATGAACCATATTTTAGAAGTACAAATTAGGCGAGGCTAGGAGATAAGGGAGTACATACCTTTACTACCTTACCTCGTATGTGTCTCTACCTTTCTTCTCTCTTTTTCATTGTCTTACATCGAATTTTCTTCGTTTCTATTTTTAGTTCCTATAAAAAAAAATCTTCCTTTAAATTCTATTCTCATATAACTACTATCATTTGGTAACAAATAAGGAATGCCATTTCTATCCATTTTAATCTTTTGCCCCTCTTATGTTTATTTCTTCCCTTGTTCTTCACCTCAACTTCTTTCTATCACTTTCTATTAATAATAATCCCTATTATTGAAATTATGTGGAGGACAATAATTATAGCAACCTCTTTTGTCATCTGCCCTATTTTCTTCTCTTCTCCTCTCTTTTTTTTGATCTTTCTATTGTCGCACTTGTTGTCTACAGCTAACAACTGCAGTAGTCATGTGACCTTATTGTGTTAATAGCAAGCAGCACCTGTTGTGGGTGCCTATTGTCTACAGCATGTCAATGCTTGGGCATCATCATATTACTTGCTATTTAGCCTAGTGGCTACAGCGGTTGCCTCTACAACAATTGCTGTAATTACTCATTGTCTGTTTAAAATAGTTGCAGTAGCAGTGCCACTATGCACTCGTAGCCATACCACCGTGTATAGTAGTAAGGCTACTTAGTGTTTGTTTTAATCCTTCACATGATTACACAACAGGCTGAACGAAAAGTGAAAACACAAATTGCCTCTTAGTGTTGTTTCCCCTTACTACAGTAGGTACATTTTCTACTACTAGCTTTGCACCATTCGCGGGTCATCTATGGCACTTTTTGAATAGTCATAACCCATTTCATTTATAGCTACAATCTCTACCATTCTCTGCTAGTCTTTGCTTCCTTGGCTAAAATTTTTCCTCTCTATTTAGGCCCTCTGTTCAGCCTCTATTGCTACAAATAATAGCTCTAATATCTACATATATTTGCTATATTTTGCAATAAATTCCTTGTTATTTCCCCCTCTCCTTGCTCTCTATCTAATCAATTTACCTATATAAGAGAAAAGGGAACTTACCTATTGGTAATAACATCCCTCATCGCTGGTGAGCTACTGTAACTTCCATAATCCTTATCATCACTGGATCTTTTAATAGCAGTGGTTCACTATGCATGTGGCAGTAGCCTTCACTGCCCTTCTCGTAGCTCTTTTTGACTTTCTCATTTCTCCTCATCTGCTTGCCATTTTTTTTCTTTTTTCCTCCTTGTATGTTTTCTTCCCCTCCCCCCTTCCCTTTTTTTCTTCTTAGCTTGCCACTTGATCTCTCCTGCTAATCAATGTATGCTGCCACTGAAAATTCTAGAAGTTTGTCAACTCATTAAGCTGATTTTATTCCTTTTCCTGAATTGTGTATATACTATTTTCATCATCATTATTATTATTATTATTATTATTATTATCATGATTTTCATAATTACACAATCTCTCGTATATCCATATCACTACCAAGTTCCGATTAATCCCATACAAAACTCTTTAATTGACTCAACTTGTCCTAGTATTATTTCCCTAATTATGCTAATAAATCTTCTTAAATTAATTCAATCGCTCTCTATTAAATCTCTCTTTGAAATCGAGCTTGGTAATTAATTTGCCAAGCTTAAAGTGTTATGGGTATGACATAGTGTGCCCAAGAAAAGACACCTCACTAAGCCAAAACTCACATTTACTGAGTTTGGCATGGAGCTTTTCTTCTCTCAAAATTTGTAAAATTGTCCTCAAGTGTTGCTCATGCTTTTCTCTATTCTTGGAATAGACTAAGATGTCCTCAATGAAGATGACCATAAATTGATCTAAATACTATCTAAAAACTCTATTCATCAGATCCATAAAAGCCGTAGGAGCATTGGTAAGCCCAAATAGCATTACCAAAAACTCATAATGGCTATATCTTGTTTAGAACGATGTCTTCGCCACATCAGACTCTTTTACTCTCAATTGGTAATAACCAGACCTCAAATCAATGTTGGAGGACACTTTTGCACCTTTGAGCTGATAAAAAAGGTCATCAATTCGTGGCAATGGATACTTATTTTTTATGGTCACTTTGTTCAGCTAGCGGTAATCCACACACAACTGAAGAGTACCATCCTTCTTTTTCACAAACAGCATTGGTGCTTCCCAAGGCGAAACACTAAGTTCAATGAAACCCTTATCAAATAGCTCTTAAAGCTAAATCTTTAACTCTTTCAACTCAGTTGGTGCCATTAGATATGGTGCTATTGATACCGAAGTAGTGCCAAGTAACACCTCTATACTAAACTCGAGTTCTCGTTCTAGAGGCCAAATAAGCAACTCTTCTGGAAATACATCCATAAACTCTGATACTACTAGTACATTACTAGCATCTAGCTCTCTATTGTAGGTATTAAACATATGAGCTAAGGAGGCTTGACAACCTTTCTTTAACAAATGCCTTATTGTCACTGTTAAGATCATATTAGATAAAAAGTTTATCCTTTTACCCACTACTATAATCTTAGGCCCATCTTTAGCCTTGAGAGTCAACCTCTTTAACTTGTAATCTATTATTGCCTGATACTTGGACAATAAATTTGTGCCCAATATCATATCAAACTCATCAAATAGTAAGTCAATGATCAGCCAAAAAATAGTGTCCTTACACTAACAATAGACATTGCTTGTAAACCTTGTTCACTAGAACCTATTAATGTATGGGATTGCTAACCATAATCTCTAGGTCTATAAGCTTTGACTTCAACCCTCAGTCTTATGCTCGTGATGTGTAAACATATGAATGTGTAGACTGTGGATCAATTAAAGCTAAAACAGGTGAGTCGAATAGAAAGAATGTACCAGCTATGATGTTTAGCTCGTCAGCCTTCTCCTACGCTTTGATGATATACTATCGGGTAGAAGCTCTATGCTTAACTCTGAACTCTTCTCTGTCCCTCTGAGCTCTCTTTGGCTTATCTCCTTGATCTCTCTTCTGGCCTCAAATAGAAACCTATACAGATCCCTATCTGCCTTTAGCTCTTTTAGGCTAATCCTTACAGTAATGAACTAGTGAGCCACACTCAAAGCATACTCCTGACTTTTTCCACCAACATTCCCCCTTATGTCTTTTATGGCAAGTCGGACACTGAGGAACTTGACCGCTTTTAGCTATAGAACTAGGTGTACTAACTACCTGTGATTGCTATTTAGTCTTGCACTTGTTTTAATTTTCCTGGGCTATCTTTTGAGACTGACCTTATTTTTGTAACTATTATGGTGCCCCAAACTGATTATCTCAGAATCTCTTACCTGACTACTGTACAGTATTAGATGCACCAAGTCCAAAAAATCTCTTCTTTTGATAGAATTCCGGCTTCTCCTTCTGTAACTCCCTCTATGGAGCGACAAACTGCAACAAGCTAGTTAAAATCTCTAATCTTTAGAAGAACCACTTGAGACTTAATATCAACACATAATCCTTTGTTAAACTGCTTGCACTTGTTAGACTCTATAGAGATAGTATCTTTAGCATAACGACTAAGCATAGAGAAGTCTTTTCTTATACTTCCCTATAGACTTCTGCTCCTATCTGAGGTCCATAAACTACTGCCTTCTATCATCTAGATAATCCTCATGAATATATTTCTTATACAACTCTTTTAAGAAAAAGTCCCAAGTCAGCTAATTTTTTGTCTTATATATTATCAGGTCATCCTACCATTTTGAGGCTTCTTCTTAAAGTAAGGAAGTAACATAGATTACTTTTTCTACAGGTGTACAACGCATTTATTTTATTATCTTTTTAGTGCGGTCTAACTAGTACTCTGCTGTTCCACGATCCACTTCACTTTTTAATTTAAAATCCTCAACTCCCATTCTCTTAACTCTCTCTAGGTAGGTTTTTTGAAGAGCTAAGGGGACATCCTGGTGCTGAGGTGCTAGGGGTACAGCAGTTGTTATAGCTTGTCACAAAATTTGCAGCATCTCTTGTAAAAATGCCAGTAGAACCTGAGTTCTTGATGATACCTATCTTGTAGCACTCTAAAGATAGAGGCCACCCTATCAGACTTTTATCCCATGGACATAAAAGCTTGTCCTTCCTTTACTTCTTGTGGTGCACTTATATAAATTATAGGCACAAGAATAATTGATAAGCTTTGGTGTTATTAAATTATATTATGTATAGACTTAACTCCTACAACACTCTTATATTACCTAGAAATGCCTATATTGGAGCTCTGATACCATAAAATGTGACACCCCTTACCCGTTTCGATCACTAAACATGACTAAAGAGTGTACACATGACATGCTATCTAATCTTAACTCATACAATATCATTTAAAACATCATATCATACTTGATTAATACATAAAAATATGAGTTTTCAAAAACTTTTCAAAATCGAGTTACAAATTCAATATTTGAGAAACCTTGTATCAAAATTTTGGCAACATAACAGCTATACCGGGCACTATCCCAAAATTTTGAATAGTAACATGCAATCAAGAAAACACTTATAAAACATTTCACAATCATTTCCTCAACTTCGTGATCCTTTTAATCACTCCATAAATTAACAGTCACAACCACAGCCTCAACCTCAAGAAGAGACATATAATCATAAAATAATTTAAAGTGTTTAAAATACAGTGACGAAACCAAAATATGAGTTACAATTACAAAACACTATGGTTTAGGCTCAAGACTAATTACATCCAACATAAGAGTGCACTTCTACTCTACATTTATACACTCCATAATCTTATTACATACAACAAAATATACCAAAAAGAATGCATTCTCTTACTTGTTTGGATGTCCCGAGGCTTGGGCTCAATTGTCCTCTTTAACTATGCATAGAAAATGAAACGATGTGCTAAGCAAATAGATTAGTGGTGTAATCAAAATAACTTTTGCATAATGCCATATATATTCAATCATGTTTATTTATACAAGACTTAACTAAACATACTTATGATAGATGTAATACCATTCATCTCATGTATATGCATTATCGACCATAAAGAAGTAAACATACACAGTGAGCATATTGATGTCTAATACACTACATGTCATTTGTATATGTTATCAATGGTCTTAAATAATGCAAATAATGCATACTCAACATCATTCATTACTCACATGATAGAAACTATGCAGTGTGTACAAGACTATTTAAGCTTTTTTATTTATATTCATTCAATTGTCTTTATAATGTCCATTTTAATGAGAACACAAATCCTATAGATATCAGGATTATTATATGCAGTGGCTCACATTTTGGACCTGAATGGCTACTGCACTAATATAGGTGTATAGTGATCCTACTGGACCTAGATGGTGGTTATACCTGCATAGAAATGTGCAATAGCCCTATGGGACTTGAATGGTAGCTGCACCCGCATGTATCCAAAGATCATAAAAATATAGGTTTTTAGGTCAGACTAAAAGTGGACCCGTCAATCAACATCAAGTATTAAAGTGCCCTAGCAGTTGCTATTTATCCGTAGTTAACTGATCGACTTATCTGTATCTAGGTTGTTACTCATTTGGGGTATTCTCATGTGTTATTAATTTTGCCATCATATTAAAGCTTAAAATAACTCATTTTGATTTTGACATCATCAAAATTTGATTAAACTAGAAATATTGTGTGACATAAGGTCTCATGTTATACATCCTCATTATATGCTTAAATACATATTTTCAACCTTCAATAATTCATTTCTAGCATGTGATCACATATCTTTCATTTCATGATCATTATAAAGCATATTTATGCATTAAAAGCTAATAAGCTATTTTAGCCACTACATATGCACACACATACACATATGTGCCATGCTCTCATGTCACACCTTAATCACTTTTATCTAGCAACATTCATGCTCATTATTGCTTATTCCATTCGACTAAGGCCCACCAAGCATTATTATATGCTTGTCTCATACCATGCTAAGTCTTACATGTATGTCATGTTATTATGCCATATATGCACAAGTTTAACATACAACTAGCATGATGCATACTTACATGCATACATGTATACATGATATACTCATAACTCTATTCTTACATGCATGCCTATATCATGCCTCATGTTTGATTTTATGCTTTACATGTACAAAAACATTCACAAGCCATTAATTATGCTTATTTGTATGCATTACTTGACATATACCCATAGGCATGCTTCAATAGCCATTCGGCCATAATCCACACACACATATTCCATAGTGTAATTCCATCATAATCTATCATACCACATGTTTATGAATCCTAGATCATCATTCCGTGACAATATGTGCTCATTTACATACACATTACAACAATATCATACACACATACTTTCATGGCCATTTAGCCATCATGCTTAATCACACACTTGCACATTTTCTTCTATTATTTTACATATATACATATTGTATCTCTCCAATTAATCATAATTTGCATGTCCATTAATTATATACATAAGCATTTCTTCATAAACATACACTTATATACATATATACATTATGTATAAGTTAGGGCATACATTAATTGCACAAGTTAAGTTAATTACACATACATAACATGTCCAAAATACACCAAGAGCTCGTTTAGGCCTTTGCCTTCCCCTTATCACGAGCCCGTTCTATTTCGGTAACTAGCTATTACTGATTCAATTTATAAAAATTCATATAAAGTCATAAGGGTATCAAAAATTACAAACGATCACACTAAATGACTCTTGGGCACCCTTAAATCGTTGGAAAAATATTGGATTTCAAAAATTCTTACCCGAAATAAAAATAAGCATTATTCACCGAACTCAAAATCGAGAAAATTCCTTTAGTTTTCTTCGAGAACTTTGCTTAAATTAGTGTCTAGAGATCGTGGGAACTCAAAAATTTTTGTTGGATGAGAGAAATGGGTGTTAGATGGAGGAGAAATTGCCAACAATGGAGGAATTCCCTCCTTATGGTCAATGACAATTAAGAGAGATGGAGAGAGAGAGTTATTTTTCTTGTTTGACCAA
>CANXYI012211337.1:0-12176 GCA_948208565.1 Hura crepitans | reverse complement strand
ATAGTAATTAGCTTATTTAAAATGAAATAAGCATGTTATTAAAAAAAAAAAAAAAAGAAGTATTGAGAAAATGTTTTTTGATTACTAAATTGTTGCATGTAACAGCTCCTACTTCATCAGCGACCACAGCCACGTCATATTCACATAAAGCTTAAATGCGTCCAAAATAAATATAATAAATTGGACTAGCCTATCAAATACACACACTTTACCCCACGGGTTCATGTCCTTCGTTATTAATATATATTCCTCTAAAAAATATCAATTTAAATTATAAGGCGAGAATTTTCATATCAAAGTATAATACAGATTCATCAAATTCAAGTTACAAAATTTACTTAAATTTAGTTTATAGCAGATTGGTCAATGAATAATTATCATATATATAAAATATAATTATTTTATATATATATGATAGTTATTCGTTGATCGATTCACTACAGTTTAAATTTATCATATAAAATAAATTTAATGTTATTAGAGACTCATTATGAAAAAAGGAAATATAAAAATATTTTAATACTAAATACTAAATCAATTATAAAAATTTATTTCTCAACATGCTATAGATTGTTGGCCGGATTGATTAATAAAAATAATGATCACAATATAGGAATTGAAGTTTGGAAAAGTAAAAAAGAAGGCACATGGGAAAGACAAATAAGATCTTAATTAGGTAGGATTGATCACATGATTAATTATGTAATTAAAAAATATATAATAACTAAGAAAGCATATTCTGTGTTGGATATTCTGTTCATTCCCCTCCTATAGTTTGCCTATAAAAAATCACAACTGATCCCATTTCTCATCATCCTATTACCTTATAGGCTTGTACAACACATTTATACCTTATTATCCAACAACACAGAGTCTGTTGAGTCTGTTATCTTAACCACCAAATATATATATATATATATATATAAAGAAGATGAAACCAGAGTTTTCAATCTTTATCAAGCTTTTGACAATCCAATATCTTTTGGTTCTTTGCTGTTCTTGAGATTTTGATTTCTTCTACTTTGTTCAGCAGGTTAGCATTGCTTCTTTTCTCTTTGTTTCATTAAAATGTAATTTGGTATTATTTGATATTCCATTTTTCATTAATTTCCATATATTGATGCAAATATATATGCAGTGGCCAGGATCATACTGTGATTCATGGTACAGCTGTTGCTATCCAAGAACTGGAAAAGCTGCTGCAGATTTTGGGATTCATGGACTTTAACCCAATTACAAGGATGGTGCCTAGCCTTCCAACTGTAATCCTGATGTTGTTTTTGACAAATCTCAGGTTATTTTCTTTTAACATTAAATTACATTCTCAATTACGATTACTTTTCTTAGTTAAAAATATTATTTTGAAGAAAATAGATTTGAATTTAACATGTTTCCCTATGCTGAACACAAATATAAAACAGTTTGGACGATCTATGGGGTTTCGTACCTAATTTTGAAAGGTTGCAAATTAATATTTGTTTTTCTTTAACAATATGTCTTTTGTCAGAGTTCTATGCATGAAGCATTTTAAATAGTAAATTTATCTGAATTAAATATTTTTTGTTAAAAAAATTGTGATAGTTTAGGTGTAAAGGGGATATTATCATCTTATGTGAGAAAGATTGCTAAACTCAATCTCTACCAACAAATCATATCATATAAGAGGGATTGTTGAGATTCTATTTTTATATTGCTCCAAAACCTCAAAGACAAAAATACCCACTTTCTCTCTTGCATGAAAAAAGGGGGTGGTCTGTGATAAATGATTATATCTAATAGCGTTACAAGTAGTTCATTTTAAATATTGCTAAAAATTATTGATATAATTTGGGTTAATTTTAAATTTTTTTTTGGGGCAATGATATGCATGTTAAATGAAGTTTAGATTGAAGAGCAAAAGTAATAATTATTAATCAATTATAAATATTAATATTTTTTAATTATATTGAATTTAATTTTACATATGATAAAATAATTTTTTTAAAATAGTATATAAATAACTTGATTGTTTTCTGTTGTTATATATTTAATATTTTTAATTATATATACTTTTATAAAATGTGGTTAACTAATGTAATTAATTTATCAAAAGTAATAATATAATTAATTATAAATTTAAAAATATTAATTTTTTATTTATATATTTTCAACTAATTTAATTGAATTTCAATATGATAAAAGTATTTTTTATATAATTTTTATAAATAATTTAACAAATTTGTTCGACTATTTATTATTTGATAAGTACTTTATTGTCTTTTTTAAAACATTTCATGATACTAATTTTTAATATATGCATTATTTTTCAACCAGTAAAATACACAATTTCACTTATATATATAATAAACTTGAAATTTGAATTAATACATTCTTTGATTTTTTATCACAGCTATCCTAAAATATTAATTCATACTAATTAATTTTTAATACATATATTATTTTTCATTTAGCAAAATTCATAGCTTGAGTTTCCTTTTATTTTTTAAAAATATAAAATTATAAGTAGTTTCTTTGAATTTTAATTTATTTTTAATATATTTGATAAGAAAACTTTTTTATACATGGAACAATCATTTAATAATAACAATAAAATAATCAAGCTCGTTGTAAAAATATACAAATACTTAACATTCTCCTAATAAAATATTTTTGCTAAAAAAGAATGTGTTAAATGTTAAATAAAATAAATTTTTATTATTTTAATATTAGTTCAATTTTTTACTTAATGAAAAATTTCACAAATTTTCTATACCTTTATTAAAATAAAAAATATAGTTAAAGCTATGAAAAATTTATTAAAGTATACTAATATGATGATAGGAAAAAAGAATTAATTTTTTAAAACAATAATATTTCTTTAATTAAAAAATTAAATTCACTAGTCTTATTTGCTAATGACAAAATAATGAATAAATTAATGTAATTTGATAAAAATGTAAATTTATAAAATAACATGTATATAGATAATATTTTATTTAAAATAGAAATATAAATATCATATTAGATAAAGTTGATAATCTAAATAAGCATATAATTTATTTAGTAAAATATCATACTAAATATACTATTTAGTAATATATCTTTCTATTTTAATAAAATTAAATATAAATAAAAATAAGTATTAATTATTCAAATAAAAATAAAATTTTTAATGATAATTAAATAAATTAATAAGGGTATTTGAGTAAAAAAAATTGATCCCAACGTCGTACTTTTATAAGTAGTGTATATATATATAAATTTAAATATTGCGATGAATAAATCCGTTACGAAATTAATGAAATCCGTCACGAATTACCATTTCGCAACACCGCGACGGACTAAAATCCATTGGCATATATTATTAGTAATATATATTATTTAAATATTATAATAATAGATATAATTATATTAATTCATAAATTTTTTAAATATTAATTTAAATTGTAATTAATTTTATTATTATTAATATATTTATTGAATATTATTGACATTATAATGAAATTATTATATAAATGAATTTATAGGTGATACTATATTGAATATTATTAATTTTATAATGGAATTATTATATATAAATAAATTTATCTTTTAATAAATATTTTTTATTGTAAGTAAAATTATGCCATCTCTATATGATTAATTAGTACAATATATTTTTAATTTATTTTTAAAAAATAAAATAATAAATATATATTGTTAATTAGTTATTTTTATTATTATTAATATACATTGACTATTACTCTAATTAAGTTATTAAATTATTATAAATATGATTAATTAAAACCTTCAAACCTTTTATTCATATTATTATTAATTATACTCAATTGAAAATTAGTTATATATATATGAAAAATTAATTAATAGTATATATCATATCAATTCCAATTTTAGATTATCTAAAAAAAGAATTAAGTATGAAAAAATTATAATTTTATTTTTGCGACGGAAAATCCGTTGCAACTAATATTTCATAAAATCCACTAGGGAAAATTTTCATCACGATTTTTTTTAATGTTAATAGCAAAAAAATATTCACAATGGAATATCCATCATGGAATCCGTCGCTGATTTTTGCAGTAACGATCGGTGCTAAAATTTGCGAGGAATTTTAAATTTTCATTACCAATCCGTCGCCCTTTTATTTTAAATTTTTAACAAATACAACTTTGCAATGGATTCATAAATCTGTCGCAAATTCGATCGCCAATTACTAACAAATTTGTATCAATCGCAGATTCCATAGCATATTAGCATTTTTTTGTGGTGGGTAATTACTAGGTTCTAACATTGCTACTGCTTTTCTAATGGCTAGAGCTTCTACATAGGCCTGTGCAAAATCGAACTGAAATTTTGATAATTTGATCTATTCGGTTCGGTTTTTTCAGTTCTCGATTTTTTTTAGTTCGGTTCTATACAGTAATTTCAATTTAATCGGTTTGGTTCTTAAAGAGTAAAAATTGAAAGAATTGAACCGACCGAACTTATTAAAACGACGTCGTTTTTGAGGTTTTATATATAAAAAATAAAAATATACATATAATTTCGGTTAATTGGGTTTTTTTTGGTTCGGTTCTATTAAAAAATCAATTTTTTTGATTCGATTCTTATAAAAATTTCAAGTCGATTCTAAAATTTTTCAAAATTCGATTTTTAATTCCGAACCGAATTGATCAATTGCACAGGCCTACTTCTACCGTTGCATCAATTTTAAATTTTCAATTCCTCACTCTCCATTTTAGTACAAAACCTAAATGCTTGAGAGCAAAGATTGATATACTTGCCCAATTATTAGCTTTATCTCTTTTAGTAGCTACATTCACCTTTAATACACATGCTGGAGGAACAAACCAATAGAGTGGAGGGGGATTTCGGTCCTCTCGAGAGGATCATATCCGCTTTTAATTTAAGAACTCTTATTTTTTGTAACTTTTTTTTTTTACAATCTAATGCTCTTTGAATTTTTAGATTGCGAGACCACGATTCTCTTGAAATGATCAAAGCCCAAATAACAGAGTGAGGTTCCTGCTTGACACTTTCTACTTTAGAAAAACTTGCTAAATCAAATGAAAACCCTTATTGTCCGCGCACGTGGACGGTAGAAATAGCCAATCAGACACAACATGTTGACAAATAGGAGTGTGCAAAATCGAATCGAACCGATGGTTATTTCGATTTATTTAGTTTTGATTTATTCGATTTTCGGTTTATTTAATTTAATTTTTAAAAAAAGTTCAGCTTTTTGGTTCGGTTTTGATAGTAAAAAATCGAATAAATCGAACTGACCGAACTATCAAAACGATGTCGTTTTGGACGTTTAAAATTACATAATTTTACCTTAAAACGACGTCGTTTTGATATTTTTATGCAAAAAAATTTTAAAATATAAAAAGTTCGGTTAGTTCGATTGGTTCGGTTTATTAAAAAATTCGATCAGTTTAGTTTAATTTTTCATATTGAGTTTGATCGATTCAGTTTTTATTTATAAACAGTTCGATCTATTCAGTTTCGGTCCACGTACCTATTTACAAATTTGGGTTTGAGCTCCAAAACTTTCCCATAGTAGCGTCCTCTTGTGATTTTAGCCGTTGATCAAAAGGTACAAATTTTTGGCCGTCCGATTTTAACTTTCAACCAGGTACCATCTTGACAAACATGCTGACTGAAAAGACAACGTGCAGCCGTGGACCCACTTATGCGCATACTTTCTCTCAAATGTCAAAATCTATTCAATCTTTTTTTTTTTTCATAATCAATCAAAACTGAATATTAAAAGGAGAGGGACGAAAAAAAAAATTTGGATTTGGGTTTTTAGTTCTTTATACGAGGTTAACTAATCAAATTCAAATCCACTTTGAATTTTTTTTCCTTTGTCAAAATAAGTTTTAATTAAACTTTTACTCGACTGAATATTAACTTTTTATTCATATTAACATTGATTTTTCAAATAAAATCTACATTAATCAATGATAATTATAGGTTAAAATGCCTTGTACATAATAAAGTTATTTAAATGTTGCCTTTATTATCAACATATTGATAAAGAAAATATGTATTCATGTGTTTGAGTCTTTCGTATATGCCTTCTAATAGAAGAAATAATAACTCCACCTGTTGCTATTTACATATTTATACTTTTGAATATTTAGAAGCAAATAATAATTGAGTCAAATTTTAATTTAATTAAGACTTGAATTGAAATTCTCACTTATTTTTAGTTAAAAATACATGTTGAATCTATATATTTAAAATATATTTTGTGTATATATATATATAAAAGATGGAATTTATTCATGCACTCTATTTTTTTTTCAAACTAAAAAATAAATATAAAAAATGCTAGTACTTTCTAAAATCCGAAATAAATTTTAAAGTTTTTTTTGTAACCCTTAATATTTATTATTTAGCTATACAGTATATTTTTGTTAAAAAAATAAATATAAAAATTTGGTAGTACTACATGCTTAGAAAAATATTGATATGTTACCTTTCTATTATAAAAATATATATCTAGTTATATAATCAGATATTAAAGATATTAAACATCTTAATTAAGAATTATCATTTAAAATTATATGAATTAGATATTAAACTGAATACATTAAATTGATAGAAATTCGACAATTGAACTTATTTCAATATTACAAGGAAATCAAGGAACAACAAAAAGTAAAATTATAATTGACATGAAATTGAGTTGACAAGATAGTTTGATTATGCAATATATGAAAAATGAATTATTATACTTAAAATATATTTCTAATGTATAATTAAACTAAATCATAAAACTGGTATAACAGTAATATAAATAATTTATTGAATATATGTTTTTCTATACATTTTTTTAATTCATTATATAGTGTGTTAATAAACATGTAACTTCTAAATTTATAAAAATTAAATATATGTAACTTAAATATAGCACTATGTGCATTATGCTAAATTTACTACAAATTATACACTGTTTAATTACAAAAATTCTTTAATCTGTTTTATCTATAATATGATTATATAATCTCAATACAATATTGTACAATGTGTTAAATTTAAAACTTTTGAAATAATTATAAGCTTATTAAAAAAATTAAGATTAAAATCAACAAAATATTAATAGCTTTTTACTAAAAGAGAATGCTTTAAAAGATTCTTAGTGATTTTTGTTCTTTTAATTTTATTAAAAACAATAATAGAGTGCATTAAAAAAGATTAAAAAAATTATGATGAAGCATTTTTTAATTGATTTGATTTAAACTTAAAGTACCCTATATTATATGTTTTCAGAATGAAATATATGCGAATTTTAAATATATACGTACTAAAAATTATATTTTGCTTTTAAAACATAATGCGTCGGACAAAAAACAACAAAGGAAAAAAAAAAAAATCACGCGCTGTCACTGAAAGCATTTTTTGGATCTGTGCTACAGTAGCTGAGAACATATTTTGCACCGCCAGTGAGCCAGGGCCGTCCGATTCAATTCAAAAAGCGAAACGAAATATTGAAAGTCAAAATTAATCAATAGAAATAATTAAAGAATACATATAATTAAAGAATATATATTTTATTATTATTCAGTCGGTTCAATTTTTATGCAATTTTTAACTTACAAAACTGAATAGAAATAATAAATTTTTTTAAAATAAAAATTAAAATCAATAATTGAACCAAATTAAAAATATCAATCTATTCTATTCAATTTTTTTTAGTTAAATCAAATTTTGCACACCCCAGCCACTGTTGTCATTTTTTCTTATTAGAATTCTATTTTCTTAACTAAGCAAATCAATTCTTCAACGTTTTTTTTTAATACAGTTTTAAATACTAATTTCATAATAAACGTAATTATATAATTAGGTGAGATCCAATCGGGTGTAAACATGACAGCTTGGGATCAATGCATTATACGAGTAAACCTGCAATAAAAATACTACCCTAACATATGATTGGGAGAGTCACTTCGAAGCTTAAGTTAGAGTCTGAAAGAATTTTGGCAGAGTAATTTTAGTGTTAGAGAATACTTATTTTAGAGTGGAATAAATGCTCCTATTTATAGGACTCCTGGTACTAGGTAATTAGTTCGTAATTTAAGGAATGGCCTCCATGTGTAAGGAAGTGACTGAATGGGCTCGAGCCCAGTAATCATGTAAGATAGAATGGCCCTTGTGGGCCAGATCAAATGGGCACGATAAGTTAGGACCTTATCATTTGTCTCCTCTTCAGCCGATCGAGAGAAATGTTGCTGCTTGCATTCGTTCGGTTGTTGCAAGGTAGTGTTTGATCGGATTCATTTTGTTCCATCATCACTTTTTTTGGCTTTCTTCCTACTATTTCTTTTGCTCTCACTTCGCTCTTCTCTCTCTTTCTTTTTTTTTTAAATGCATTTATGTAGAAATGTCTCTAGGCGATGTAACACTTCGATAGCTGTGTTTGTCATATCATTTTCAATGATTAAAAGGCTCTTTTTGAACTTCCCTGCCACCTAAAATGCCAACTACACTTTTTCATCATTATATATATTGACTTCAGGGCACTGGCGCATTATTTTGGTTATTTCATTGTCGATTTTCTCTACTTCAAATCACCTAGTTCCAGTTTTCGCGTCTTCTGCTTGTCATTTTCGTTTGTAGGGATTTTTCTGCTGTAACCCAAGCATCCTCTTTTGTTTACTCACCAAGTAAGTACTTTTATTCTTCCTTTCTTGATTATAATACCATCTATCTTTGCAAAATCATGTTAACTCGTGAAGTAGATTTAACTGTATCTGGAAATACTTTCTCTTCGCCTTCTTCTTTTTCTTCCTCACACTGATTCAGACTCACTGACCATCACTATCTAGAGGCTTCCTTCCACAGCTGGGACCAACGCGGCTAATATTTCCTTTAGAAATGTAGAGTTCTTTAGGCCTTTCACATTTTTAGATAGTAGGGTTGTTGGACAACTGCTTTCTGGACCGATAAACTCGCCGCCATCGCACCCAAATATCTACCTTCTTTTAAGGAGATTTCCAATGTGATCTCGCCTTACATTAGTTGAGATCGGGTTGGAAATCCATCTAGGATAAAGAACATTCACCTTTGTTTCATCTGGGAGAAGTATAATGTCCTGAATGACTATTCCCTAACTGCCTGGGGGTATGGGTTACGACCAAGGTCCTTTTAACAACCAATTTTTTATTTTCTTTGAATTTTTTTTGAATATGATCTTCATTTACCTTTCGCTCCTTTTTACGAAAGCATAATGAAGGAGTATAATTTTTGCCCTAGTCAATTAAGTCTAACCGAGTGGCTAATTCTATCTTCTTTTTGGATATTATGTCATCAATATAATATCCCTTGCTCCGTAAGCCTCTTTCGGCGTTTCTTCTATTTCTTTTGGAAGGGCTTCTTCATTGCTTTCACTAGTTGCTCGAGTAGGTCACTTTTTGATGACCTCTTGAGATCTAACAAGGGCTTCAAGGATAGATACTTCCTCGTCGGAAGAAGGCAATGAGGGAACTTTTCGAAGGTTCGGACCTCTACTTTCAATATGCTGAGGGAAGAGATGAGTGACTTTCCTCACGTGAGTGGGGACTTGGATCTTTTATTAAGTGGAGGGTTCTGATCCACGAAGACTTTCTTACTAACCTTAGATGAAAATCCTCCCATCGAGGGTGAGATTTAGATTCTTTCTCTTTTTTAACTGCTTTCATGCTTTATTTGCATTTCATCCTGCATATCTCATTCTCTATTTTTAGCATTTACTAATTAACCTTTTCTTGATTGCTTTTTTAGATATGGCTGGAGGATCTGATCGTAGTAGGAGAGTGATGCAAATTGCTTAGAGAAGAAGTCAGGAGATTGCTCCTATGACTATAAATCCTTCGGCTGGCAGGGGATAAGTAAGAGTTGTCCCAGGGGCTAAAAGGCACCATGTGCTAACGTTGAGGGATGAGTCATTTTCGGATGGTGTTTCTTCTGGGACCTTACAAGCAGCGTCGCAAATACCAAGGTGATTGTGTCACCTAGCAAGTAACCTGCAGCTTCGCCAACCGTGATTCCCAATCCCCCAATTGGGCCTAGCAGCAGCATAGGGGAATTCAAGCTTAGAAGGCTTAGAAAGAATCTCGTGTTTCTTGCCGACATAGACCGAATAAAATCCATGAGTAATCACGGCTCCACCATTTATGGCATTGGCTATCTACTACAAGTAACTTTATCATTCTAGTTTAATTTTTGTTCCTCTCTTATTGTTTTATTGTTTTTTATTGCTTTTTTACTTCTCCCCTAATCCACTTATTCTTACCACCTTTGTGCCTTATAAGGCATGTAACACCTTCTTCAACTGGAGTCACGGTGTAATGAGCTTACAACCACCTATTGAAATGCTAAGAAGAAGACTGAAGAGGTTCGAGTGACCCTACTCTTGGCTAATCAACACTTTGTTAGAGTGGAGAACTCTCTCCGTGAAAAATGTACTCCCCCATAGCGCGAAATAACATAGTTTAACGGGCAGCTTTAGAAGGTCTGGAAGGAGTATGTGGCACTGAAAAAAGCATTCGAAAAGGCCCAAGTAGCCCACAAGAATGCCTTGAAAAGTTAGAAAGATGAGATTCTCAAAGAGGTGGGAGGCCAAATCAGGGATTATCAGTGAAAGGTTAGGGCCGCGCTTTGTGAGTGTTCCCTAATGCTAACTTGGGCTTTCTAGATACACTACTGAATGAGGATAAAGAGGGCGAGGGGGAAGCTGACAGAGGTGATAAAGGAGGCTTAGAGGAGAGCGCCCCCAGTAGCACTTAGCATGAGGGCACATTCGAGACACACACTTCTTTGCCTTTAACACCTTCCACTGGGACTTCTAAAAGCTATCCTAACACTCTTTAAATAAACTAACCGACACCTAGTGTTTTGCTACTTCTCTTTTCTTTTTACTTATTTTTATTTTTTGTATATATTGTAATCTTCACTGAATTAATAAGACATGTACTTTGCTTATTTAGTCTTCCCTTTTACTTTAACTGTTGCGAGGTGTCTTTGCTTCTTTTTGGCAATATTTTAAGGGGATAGTGTAAAATGCTTCTTCCTTAAAGGTTTAAGCCTTTTAAACAACTTTTACTTGGAGGTCCACGCTATTATTTGTCTTAATATTTTTAACTGACATGTGTACTGAGCAATCCCTGATTAATATCAAAACTAATCGCTTATAGGTTATCAAATGGTTTTGTATTACCAAAACGGGTTGACACTTAATGAATACATTCTTTTAATTTTGACTGCTTTAAAGCAGTCTTGCATAGCAATCATACAAAATACTTTTTAAGACTTTCAACATTCCAGGCTTTTAGGATAGTGCATCCATCCATTGTCTGAATCTTATAAGTTCCTAAACCTATGATCTTGGATATTTGGTACAATCCTTCCCAGTTAGGCAATAACTTCCCGACTCTTGCATTTCCCCTAGCCAAATTGGCTCTTCTCAATACTTTGTCTCTAATGTTAAATTCTTTATGCTTTACTTTAGAAGTGTAATATCTGGCTATTCTCTGCTTGCACACGGCTATCTGAACTAAAGCTTCCTCCCATTTTTCCTTCGGGCTGACCATTTCTATCCTATAATAGGGGATGTCGACCTCCACCGGAATCATTGCCTCTAAACTGAAGGTGAGGGAATAAGGTGTCTCATTAGTGGCAGTCCGAGGCATCGTCTTATATGCCCATAACACACTATTTAACTCTTCCAGCCAATAACCTTTTGCTTTTTGTAGTCTCTTCTTTAAGCCATTGAGGATAGTTTGATTGGACACTTCTATCATACCATTTGACTGAGGGTAGGCCACTAAAGTGAATATTAATTGAATAATCAAAGCCTTACAAAATTCTCTAAATGTCAAGCAATCAAACTGTTTACCATTATCTGTAATGAGTACTCTAGGTAATAGAAATCTACAGATAATTTCTTTTTATACAAACTGTTGTATTCAAGTGGCAATGATATCACCATTGGCTTGGTCTTGATCCACTTTGTGAAATGATCTACCGTGACAATTAGAAATTTTAGTTGTCACTTGCCTTGAGGAAAAGGGCCGAGAATATCCATCCCCTACTAATCGAACGACTAAGCTACTTAACAAATTACTGATTTGAGCCTGACTTATTGATTATTTTGCCATGAATCTAGCACTGCGGACATTTTTTGATTACTTCTGTGGTGTCTTTCAAGA
>CANXYI012211282.1:0-13274 GCA_948208565.1 Hura crepitans | reverse complement strand
AGGGTGCATATAATAAGGAGCTTTATGTGCCTTCTTTAGTATATATAATCTCAAGTCAACTATATTAGGTACACATAAATTGCCCTGATAATGCAGATATCCATCCTCTCTCAAATTAAATCCTGGTGCCTTCCCCTTATAGACATTACTTACTAGTTGCATTAGTGACTCATCTCTATCCTATACGTCCTTTATCAACTATCAAAAATTCGGTTTAATCTATAACTCAGCTAACACAACATTCTCTTTAGTATACTACAATCTAGCATTCATAGATCTTAAAGTTACCATGAATTTCTTACTCAAAGCATCTGCTACCACATTAGCTTTTCCTGGATGGTAATCTATTAAACAATCATAATCCTTAATAAGCTCTAGCCATCTTATCTATCTCAAGTTCAATTCTTTTTGAGTGAGAAGGTATTTTACACTCTTATAGTCAGTGTAAATGTAACATTTCTCACCATACAAGTAGTGCCTCCAAATTTTCAAAGCAAAAACAATAGTAGCTAGCTCTAAGTCATGAGTAGGATAATTCTTCTCATGGGGTTTTAATTGTTTTAAAGTGTAAGCTACTACCTTTCCTTCTTGCATCAATATACAACCCAAGCCATTAAGTGAGGCATCATTATACACTATAAAGTCCTTACCCTGTTTAGGTTGAATTAGGATAAAAGCTTCTATTAACATCTTTTTTAGCTTCTCAAAACTAGCCTAACATGCATTATCCCACTCAAATTTCACATTCTTTCTAACTAGTCTTGTCAAAGGTGTTGTAATCAAAGAGAATCGCTTAACAAACCTTTTATAATACCCAAATAATCCTAGAAAGCTTCGTATCTCTATCACATTCTTTAAAGGTTCCCATTCAAACACTACTTTGACCTTGTTGGGGTCTACTCTAATGCCTTCTGCTAACACTATATGTCCTAAAAAAGCTTCTTCAGTCAGCCAAGACTCACACTTAACATACTATTATCTCTTCCTTAGAGTCTGTAACATAACCATGAGATATTTTTCATGTTCCCCCTAGTCTTAGAGTATACCAAAATATCATCAATGAACACTACTATAAATTGATCTAGGTAAGGTTGAAATACTCTGATCATTAAGCCCATAAAGGCTACTAAGGTATTTGTGAGACCAAATGGCATCATTAAGAACTCATAGTGCCCTTATCTTGTTTTAAATGCAGTCTTAGGAATATTAGCTTCCTTGACTCTTAGTTGATGGTATCCAAATCTCAAGTCAATCTTAGAAAATACACTCGCACCTCTCAACTAATCAAAAAGGCCATCTATTCTGGGAAAAGGGTATATATTTTTCACTGTCACCTTATTCAACTGTCTGTAATCAATACATAGCCAAAGTGAGCCATCTTTCTTCTTCACAAACAACATAGGTGCTCCTTAAGGTGAAATACTAGGTCTAATGAAACCCTTATCTAATGGTTCTTACAATTGCACCTTCAATTCTTTCATCTCAATAGGTGTCATTCAGTAAGGAGTAATAGAAATAGGAGTTGTGCTAGGATAAACCTCAATTTCAAAGTCAAACTCTTATTGTGGAGGCAAACCTAGCAACTTATTAAGAAGCACTTCAAGAAACTCAGACACTATAGGAATCTATTCAAGTATTGGGGTGGAAGCATCAATGTTAATGACATGTGCTAAATAAGGTTCGCACCCTTTTTGGATGAGTTTCCTTAGTATAATAGCTGAGATGAGTTTATTCACACAAATTCTTTAACCCACAACTATCACTGTCTGTCCCTCTACAGTTCGGAGGTTAGGTTCTTTTTTTACAGTCAAGTATAGCTCGATGCTCCAATAACTAGTCTATTCCTAAAATCACATCAAACTAATAAAAAGGCAGTTCAATCAAATCTATAGGAAACAAACATTCCTAGATCACTAAAAGACACTGTCTATATACCCTATTCACTTATACATTATGTCCTATATGATTATTGACTTGTATTTCTATGTTTATAATATTTTAGTCCATTAACATGTGCTAATGTGGTGTATACATCTAAATGTGTGGATCTTAGGTCTAGCAAAGCCAAAACTAGAATATTAAATAAATAAAAGTACCAGTTATGATATTTAGTGTTGCTGCCTCTTTTCTGGCTCTAACAGCATACTATATAGCCAGGACATGGGCTTCTGATCTAGTCCTCTGACTAGGACTAGGTTGATTCCTTTTACTCTATCTCTAACCTTTATTATAAGGTGCCATTGTTGATGCCTAAGTGTGAGCACCCTCAAGCTCTCTTTGAGAACACTCTCTCTAATAGTGGTCTGTGGCACCACAAGTAAAACACTCTCCTCTTCTACCAAGCCTACACTGCCCCCAATGCCTCTTATTACAAGTATTGTAGGTTAGGGGTCTATTCATGTTACCTAAAGGACTAGGAATACTAACAGTTCTAAGAGGCAATTAAGGTCTAACTATGGAAGCTTAACTAAATCTCTAAGACTATGTCTGTCTCAGTGCCTAATGCATAAACTGAGACTGAGATGGTATCTCTCTCTTTCTCTTACTATCACCTAGGGTTACACTAGATTGCCCCACAGTAAGTTGTCTCTTTTTTTGGAAGAAGTCTTTCTTTTTTTATACCATTTCCTTCATGTCATGGGTAGATGCCACTAATATAGCAAAGTCTGTTACCCTTGAGTTTGCTATCTGCATTCTTAGCTCCATGTTTAGCCCCTTTAGAAGTCTTTTACACTTTTCCTCTTCATTGGGATGAACTCTTTTGTGTATCTGATCAATCGGGTAAAATCTTTCTCATATTTATCCATTGTCCTCCTAAATTATTTCAAATCTAGGAATTCCTACCTCCTCTTATCCTTATAGGACTCATGGATGTATCTCTTTCTAAATTCTATCAAGAAAAACTCCTATGTGAGCTCTGTCACTAGCTTTCTCCTTCTGATGGTATCCCACAAATGGTATGCTTTTTCCTACATGAGGGAAGTTGTACACTTTAAAGTATCTTTCTTTTGAGCATTTCAATTGTTCTAAAATCCTAGAAGTTCTCTCCAACTAGTACTTCGCTTGTGTTATATCATCCTCCTTCATGCTTAGAAAATCTATAGCTTTTATCTTTCTAATTCTCTCTAATGGTGTCTTTTACATAGGAACTGGGGTGGTGGAGGTACTAGAGTTGGTGGAGAGGTAGAGGTAAAGCAGCAGGTGTAGAGAAATGTCTCAATAGATTAACTATCTACTCCAACAAAGTTGGAGATGCTTTTGGCTGTGGCTGTGCCTAAGGTTATGGCCTGTATGCTACATCACTAAGCTCAGGAGTAGCTATATTATCTACTCCTTGTATTGTAGTTAGAGCATAATTACCACTTCCTCTACTCTTTCCTTTGATAGCCTATCAAACATCTCGTATTACTACAAAAATCACAAAATTTATCAGCCTCCGTGCAGTGTAGTATAATAGTATAACCAACCTTAGACTCTGGCACTCATGTAAATGACCTAGGAACTTTAAACCTACACTTTAATACCACCAAAAATGACATCCCTTACCAAATCCTTAAAGAAACCTAATAGGTGATGCACCTCCTAACAGGTCACTTTTTGTAAGATTTCTCTAGAGGTAAACTCCTTAACACTTATGGATTGTTCTAGAACTCTATCAAATATTGCTTAGATGTTTAGTCTAATCCTTAATTATATTCATACATGGTCTGATAGATGTAGAAAAACTATTTATAGACACTTTCTAGGTCATAGAAAATTAGGCAGCATAATGGCTACCTGGGTGACATACTAAAATGTTTTTCTCATGTTAAAAGCACTTCTATAGATACACAATCCATAAACCTCCATCTAGACCCTTTTGGTCTCCCAATCAATATTAGCACACATCAGATAGATGTCAAAATCACATATATAGGACCTCAAGCCCATAGTTATCAAAACCATAAGTAATCTAAACAAACACAACACCTGCTTATATGCATGCCATCTATGTTTTATATACAGACATAGTAGCTTCTTAGCATGCCAACCCAAACTTACAGGATTTACATGAGTGCCACTGCTTAAAAGAAAAAATCTCTTTACCCTTCAACACTTGTATTGCTGCACTGCATGATCACCAAGGCTAGCCCACTTGTCTTTATTACCTATGCACCACAACATGGGTACGTTGAGTATAAAACTCAGTAGTGAATTTAAACCATTTAAAACATGCCATATGCATTACCACACATATACAAGCATAAAATAATGGCCTAGGTGTAGTGTGTGAGCAACATCCTAGATGATTGATGCCATTTAGATAATATGTCATATTCTCTTCAAATTTACTAAAATGCCACTTGGGTTTATTTACTAAATTCATCATAAAAAATTATCATTCAATTATTTTAAATTTGCATTTTTCTCTATTTTAAGTCCATTTCATAGGCCCGATTAGATTGATGACACTTACAAACACTACACCAAGAGGGAACTAAAAAATATGCAGTGGCCCACATTTTAGACCCTAACCACTGCACCTACCTGATATAGCCATAGGGATCAGTTCATAGGAACCTCCCAAAAGGCAAAAAATACTGAGTAACTATGCATAGGGATCAGTCTGTAGACCTTCCAATGGTAATTGATCATATCAAATAATTCATCTGGGTTTTCCTAATAGACTAGTGTAGTGGCCCCTCTAAAGACCTTTGCTGCTACATTAGCATAGTTTGATATACAGCCAAAAGTGCTAGCAATAAAGAGTGTCTACCTTGTAAACTAGTACAATGGCTTAATTATGAACCTCAGCCACTGCATCGGTCTAGTTTGATAAACAAACAGTTTAGTAGCTGTTAATTCCTAAGTTGACTGGTCAACCCATTTAGTGGGTGTCAAACTAATAGGCCATCTGACTTCATTTTAAGCTTATTTCCTTACTGATCATCTTTTTATAATGTTACAAGTTCAAAATTAAATAGTTAAAATTTTTATCAAACAATCAATTTTTGACCTGGAGAATTACAGGTCATTTTAGCCCTATTAAGCAATTAAAGGTAATTTTTTTGCAACATTTTAACTCATTTCTAAAGGCATAATTAAAAGCATATTAAATCTAGTCTAGCCCATAATTTTGGCTCAATTATTCACATGCTAGGTAGTTTTTTTAATTATAATCCCAAAACACTTTTTTAATGGGACCCAAAACCATTTTTAACGGGATAGTTATAGGTCATTTTACTTATTTTGCAATGGCATTTTAAGTTCATTTTTTTTATCCTTTTTTAGTGCCAATTGCACTTATGATCATGTATTTCCATAGGCCTAAAGCCAAACTCAAGTCGGTATGTCAATTTGCCATACAAATGGCTTTCATGCCAAGTTACATAAACATCACAAGTTAGGCCATTTTTAAGTTGCTATTTCATGCCTAAAACTAGTCAATTTCCAAGTCAATTTTTCATGCCATTTCAAGCCAATTTCATGTTTATTTCTCAACCTTTTTCTATGCTTTAAAAGTGTCCCATATTATATCCATTTCATGCCATACTAATCATACACATTCCCCTAGGTCATGTCATATAAACAATAACACATTCATGACAAATATGTCATGCCATTATTCACACATATACTAGTTAAGCCATACCTCAATTTCATGCAATTTAACCTTGCAAAGCTCTCAAGCAAAAGCCTCAATTTGCCTTACACATGCTTTTAATCACATGTAAGCGCACATATACCCATTTAAACATCATATAAGCATCCCTACACACACATTATGCCTTTGCCATGCAAACTAAGCCAACACACACTTTGATCATGCCTTAACCACATTACACACACACACACAATCTTCATTCACCAATCTTTTTACCTACACCTTACATGCCATCAATGGCAAGCCATATACCATACCATATGTCAAGTACATATGCCATACACCTAGCCTACCCACTAAACAACCTCTTGGCCTAATGAAGGTGCATACCAAAATTCATAATTCTTACTACATCACATACAGTTTATGACTCTTTCATGTCATACACCATAGAAATCATGTAGAATCACCTTAATAAGCTATACACACATACAACCTTCATAAAACCTCCTAGCCAAATGGACATCTTACCTTTCCATACATTTTTTTCCTTAAATCAACATTCCAATCATGCCTTACATACAACATTAGCTTAAATATGTAACTAAATCACTAATTCACACATATGAGCCACAAATCACACTATTTCAACTCAAGAAATCCTAGCCTACCATATATGAATTCCATTATTCATGCTTTAAATGACTTAAATTCACTTACCTCACTATCAAAGGAGTTGAATTCTACACTTTAACCTTGAAAGAAATCACCAAACACCTCACTTCTTCCTTAGCCTCTATTCACACCATCTCACTTTAAAAAATCTACCAAAAGTCACACACACCTCTAAATCAAATTCTAAGCATATAGGTATTCTTAGAATCATCAAATCCCTTTGGAAATAAATTAAAAATGGCTAAATTACTTACACATCAAAAGTCACTCTTTTAGTCCTCTTTGATGTACACCTTGAGCTATCTTGAATTTTCTTCCAATCTAAGGACTTGAATGGCCTCTAACACATTCACAAGTTAATCTTTAACATAATTAAGGAATTTTTTTATGACAATAGGCAAAGGAAAAGCTTTCTTAAAGCAATGAAAATGGTGGACACAAGTTAAAAATGGCATCAGGAGGGAGGAAGAAGAAAGAAGAGGAGAAAGTGGGGTAGTGAGTGGCATTGTCCATGTGGGCACTTAGGTGTCACCTTATGCCTTATATAGTGGTTAAGGTGGCATGGGTGGGGACCATATGCCACCCAAATAACTTGAAAAGCTTTCAATAGAAATTTTGGGGAATTTTAAAAAATCACATGGACCTCTAAAAATCATCGCATTTGTTAAATTTCATGGCAAAATTTCACTAACAAGATAGTTAACCAATTGCCTCAGTTTACATGGGAAAACCCTAAAATTAAAAAAATTTGCAAATGACCTCAGAATTCAAAAAAAATTTCACCAATAGACTTAGGAGAATTTTTAACCTTTAGGGTATGGCATTTTTGGGTCTATCTAGGCACATCTTGGTCATTCCCAGCCCAAATCCATCTGAGCCTATAGCCCACTAGATTACAGTCTAAAATAATTTATTAGTTCTGTTAAATCTTTAAATTAAGTCAATTTCATAATTTTATGGCCCCTTAAAGTTTCATGACTAATACCTTTAGCTCAAGCCTCGTAAAGGTGACTCAGCACTCTAGGAACACTTTTTTGCCTCAATGGTACAATTCACAGAGCCTCGACTTACAAGTGTTATACTTAATTTAGAAAAATTCATATAAATTCTTACGATATCCAAAAAATTACAAATGACCACATTTTTTGAATCTTGGGCACCTATAAATTAAGGGAAAAGTCAATTTTTGGAAATTCTTACTCGAATGAAAAAGTGGCACTATTCACCTAACCCATTTTTTTGTGATTTCCTTTGGTATCTCTCTTAATTATGCTTTTAGGGGCCATGCAAAAGATGTATATTTATTTAGATGTGGGATATGGTTACTTAATGGAGGAGGAAAAGCTTGAAAATGGAAAGAATTCTCCTTGGATAGTCGGCGATGAATAGAGAAGGGAGAGGGAGGGGTGGCTTGTATAGGTTTGACCAAAATTAAGTAATTTTTACCATATATATAGTATTTAGAAAATTATTTTTTTAATGCATTCCTTAATTTTTTTTCTCCCCCATTTTTAACCCCTTTTATCTCATTTAACATCCATAATTAAATTAATTATGGCCCCACATGCTCTAAAAATTAGAGCTTGAAAAATGAAAGAAACTGAATTAAAATGCCATTTTTAAGTCTCCTGATATCTAAATAAAATACATTCCATCCTCCAAAAATTCTGATTCCAACATCATTAGGCTTTTTAGAATTTTTGAGTATTAGGTCATATAAGTTTTGGAATTATCTAAGTAACTAACAAAATAATTTACAGTTTAGTTTTGCCTTAGTCACTATTCACAAGACACTACCATAAAAACTTTCTTAACATTTTTAACCAACCAAATGACTTTTAATTAATTTAAAACTTTGCCCAAAATTATTTTATGACTAATACTTTTATCTAGTAACTTTAGTGTATCTCAGGTCTCGAGAACACTACTATTCATAAAAGCTAGGATTTTTGGATTGTTACATTAAAACCTAAACCAAACTAGACCCCATTAGGGTTATTCAACATATAAATACCCCTTTATTCCTTCAGTCTCCATACACATACTTCTATTATAGAAGAACACATATAGAACAAATTAAAACACTCGATTTTCTTCTCCTTTTTCATCCATATAGAATTTCCATAAGCATCAAGAATTTTGTGTGCACTCTTCTACTTGTTTTATTAATGGATAACCTTGGAGGTATTCCCAAAGAAGATCACTATGGTTTGCAACAACTTTGTGTGGAAAGCTTTAAGGAAAGGGATAAGTTATTATCGCTAAATGGAAATAATTTAAATGTAGTTAAAATTATCATTTTGTGATGAGTTTTAAATTATTTGGGCCCCTTATCTATGCTTGGTTTTTCTTAAAATTTTAATTTTTCACTATGTATGATAAAGTAAAATCAACATAGATTACCTACAATTCAATAAGCTAACAGTGAAGAACAAGTACCCTTTCCCTAGGGTTGATAACTTATTCGATCAGCTTAAGGGAGTAGTTATACTTTTAAAGATGGACTAAATGTTAAGCTATTACCAACTAAAGATGAAAGATACAGATGTGCCCAAAACAACATTTAGAATAAGGTATGGGTATTATGAGTTCCTATGATGCCCTTTGGTTTGACGAATGCACCAACAACATTTATAACATTATTAATCGAGTCTTTCACCCTTACTTGGACCAATTTGTGGTAGTGTTCATAGATGATATATTGGTATATTCTAAGAACAAGGAAGAACATGATGAACATTTGAGACTAGTACTACAAAAGCTAAGAGAGAAGCAAATGTATGCCAAATTCAACAAGTGTGACTTTTAGCTTAAAGAAGTGGCATTTCTAGGCCATGTTATTTCTATTGATGGCATAAGAGTGGATCACAAAAAGATTAAAGCTATACACCTAAGAATGCTACAAAGATTGAAAGCTTCTTAGGTTTGGCATGATATTACAAATGGTTTGTGAAGAGGTATTATAGCCTCTTCACTAATTAGACTATTACAATGGCATGCCAATTTTAAGTGGACTAAAAAGTGCAAAGAGAGCTCCAAAAAGTTGAAAACCATGTTGACTTAAGCTCTAATCCTTACATAGCCAATGTCAAGAAAGGGCTATGTGATGTATAGTGATGCATCTTATAGTGGTTTGGGATATATGCTTATGCAAAAGGGTAAGGTAGTGACTTATATATCAAGGAAACTCAAGCCTCATGAAATTCACTACCCTACTCATGATTTGGAATTGGCTACTATTATTTTGATTTAAAGATATAAAGACATTATTTGTATAGGGAAAGATGTTTCATTTTCACAAACCATAAGAATTTTAAGTATCTTTTCACTCAAAAAGAGCTCAATTTGAGATAGAGGTGATGGATAGAATTGCTCAAGGACTATGACCATGTCATTGATTAACATCTAGGAAAAGCTAATGTTATAGTGATGCCTTAAGTAGAATGTCAATAGCATGTATGATTTCTATATAAAAAATCCCATTTTTAATGAGTTACGTGTTTGATTTGCATGTAAGATATGTTATATGTTCTTTCATGTACAGCACTAAGGGTAACAAATGTCTATATGAAGTTGTCCCATGATAGAGCTATCATTGCTAAGATAAGGGCAAAACCTAATTTAATTCAACAAATAGGAAGTGCTCAAAAAAGTGATGATAAGTTGAAAGTGATCATAAGGTAAATTTAATAAGAGAAGCCTAGTGAATAAGAGTAAAAGGATGGTCAAGTGTATTATCAAGGCAGAATATGTGTGCCTAATGATAATGAGCATAAGAGCTTGATCCTAGATTAAGAACATAAGAGTTCATATGCAATGCATTTTGGTAACACTCAAATGTACCAAGACCTAAAGACACATTATTGGTGGTTTGGCATGAAAATAGACATAGAAGATTATGTGATAGATGCCTAACATGTCAATAGGTAAAAGTAAAACATCAAATTCTATAAGGATTGCTATAACCTTTGGTAATACTTGAATGGAAGTGGGATCAAATAACTATGGACTTTGTCATTAGCCTACAATTGACCTAAATGAAGAATGATGTTGTTTAGGTGATTATTAATCGATAAATAAAATTAAAAATTAGTTCATTTGCTATTTGTCATAATAGACTACTTCTTAGAAAGACTAGCTGAGATGTATATATTAAAGATAGTTAGATTACATGGTTTACCTAAGTCTATAGTGTCTATTAAAGATAAGAGATTTAGCTCTAAGTTTTGAAAGAAGTTACTTGAATCACTTGGTACAACACTGAATTTTAATGTAGTTTCTATCCACTATTAGATGGTCAATCCTAAAGAGTCCTTCAAGTACTAAAGGATATGCTATAAGTGTGCATTATTGAGTTTGAAGGTAGTTGGGATTGATAACTACCATTAATGGAGTTTGCTTATAATAGTAGCCATTAAGTAAGTATTAATATGGCACCTTATAAAGCTTTGTATTGTAGGAAATGTTGTACACCCTTATATTAGACTAAATTAAGTAAGGATAAGGTTATGGGATGAGATTTAATCCAAGATGTTGAAGAAAATATTAGGGTTATCAAGGATAATCTTAAGATTGCCTTTGATTGAAAGAAGTCTTACATAGATGTGAAGATAGAAGGCATAGAATATGAAATGGATGACAAAGTGTTTTTTGAAAGTATCTCTAAGGTAAAAAGTTATACGATTTGGCAAGAAAGGTAAGCTTAGTCCTATGTTTATTAGCCCATATTATATCATTGTGTATCTGAGAACAGTAGTATATAGGCTAACTTTACCACTTAAGTTAGAAAAGATACATAATGTTTTCTATGTATCTATATTTAAAAGGTACTGATAAGATCTATCCCACATGATATCTATGGAATAAATTGAGATATAGACTAATTTGACATACGAAGAGGAACCCATTCAGATTTTGGCTAGGCAAGTGAAAGAGTTAAAGAATAAATAAATTCCCTTAGTTAAAGTTTTATGGAGAAACCATAATACCAAAAACATAACTAAGGAATGAGAGGAAATAATGAGACAATAGTATCCTCAATTATTTTGTTTAGGTAATTTCAAGAATGAAATTACTTAATAAGAGAAAAGTTGTAACACCCTAAAATATATTAATAGAGGTTACTACAATAATTTCATATTTTTTAGGGTTAAAAACAAAAGATAGGGATTAAAAGTGCATTTGTGCCTTTTATAAATGGGCTTGGTAAGGAATTTTTACTTTGTGATTATGGGCTATTGGATGGAGGCTAAGATATAATCTTAGCCATCCACCCAAGGTGAATATAAAGAGAAAGTGAGTAGTTATAGAATTAAAGAGAATAATGTTTGTCATTCTTAATTTTTTATTGCTTATTAAGAGACTGTTAGTTTTCTACTTCTTTTCCTTTTATAATTTATCAAGTATTCCTCATCCATGATTCATACATTAGAACTTGTTTTGGGCTACCATTGATTTTGCTTTTATTGATTTTCTATTTTGGAGGTTGTTGTTCTTAGTGATTTAAAAAGAGAAAGGATTGTTTTCAAGGCTCAAAGCAAAAGGAAAAGTTATTCTTGAAGGTTGAACCCATTTTTCATTGCATTCTAAGATTGATTATTACATGCATAAACTCAATCTGTGATTTCCCTTATGCGATCTATTTTTATGTGCCATGAAAGTGATGATTTATGCATGATCATATAGAAATTGTGTTTTGCTATAATTTTTTGAATTTTGATCCATTTTGATGTTTAATTACTTTAAACTAATGAGTTTTTGATATGGAATTCCACTTAGAATATGCTTAAATTGATTTGAAATTGTAATTTTGAATTGTGGGAATTGAGTTGAATTAGATTGAGTTTTGTTGCTAGTTTCATTGAAAAATCACATTTTGGAGCTATCGTTGTCAAGAACTCATAGTTGTAACTCCATAAGTCATATGACCTATGACCTCTTGTGAAATTTGGCTTATTCCTAAATTTTGATGCCCTTATGGCCATTAACCTTGGATCCCACAATCTTGCACAAATGTGTTTTTAAAAGCCTATTTTCAATTATTTTGAAAGGGTTTTCAAAGGCATTGTGCGCTAACCTTTTTTTTAAAAAATTTCAATATTTCTACTATATTTTTACCATATTCTAAATGACTTTTCATGAGAAATTGAGTGAAAAAATTATTCATAAACAAATAAATAATTTAATTGAATAATTAGATTAATTTTTTTACATTATAGTTACAACCATTTTCAAGGTAGTTTTATAAGTTTTAATGGCACTAATGTTCTTCAAATAATATAAGAATAATTCAAGGGATTTTCCTACAAGTTGTACATGGAGTATGCTTGAGTTATGAATGGAGAAAAAGGTGATAAATGGTATCTACAATGGTGGAAAAAGTTGAATATGTATGTGCATATATCTCTTCAATGTCTATCTTGGTATAAACAATATGTATAAGAATTTGATATCTCTATGTATTAAATATGATAATTGGAATTTGGCCTCTTATATAGCATAAATTTCAATACAAATGTTACATGATTTATAAATCTACCTATGATGTTATGAACATGAAATTGCAAAGCATGAGGCATAAGGTATGACATGCAATAAGTATAAATGTGACATATAAGTGCACATGGCCATGAATTGCTTAAGCTTTGAGCTATTGTGACAAATGTTTGGTATAGTGAATATGGCTTGTATGTGGCATTTTTTTTTTGAAAATGCAAATGGAACTTAAAATGAGATTAAATGGTTAATAAGCCATATATATTTAGACATGCAATAGAATTTGGATAGTTGGAATGCTAATAGGAATTTAGCAATACTGCACATCATTTTTATTATCGCCATTATGGTTGCATTGTAGTGGATGCAACTGCATATGTTCTAAGAACACTACATGTCTAATTGATAGTAGGTATAGTCATATAAGTTTAGAGCATATTGTACAATTGCATATTGTGTAGGCATAGCTCTATAACTTTAAAGAGTATCATGTAACCCATTCTATTGTATTTATAGGTAC
>CANXYI012211249.1:0-11921 GCA_948208565.1 Hura crepitans | reverse complement strand
TTGAGGACACTTCAACTGCTCTATAATCCTGAGCATCTGATCTAACCAATACTCAGCTCTATTAGACTCATCCAGCTCTTTACCCTTGAAATACTCAGCACCATTCTTCAGTAACCTCTTTATATATGTCTTCTGGAAAGCCTATTGCTTTTAAGGTACTGGAGGTGGAGCTATGTGTACCATAGCAACTACAGTAGCAGTAATTGTAACAGCCACCCTTGCTTGCCTGAAAGACTCCAACATAGTCTCCAGCCAAGCTAGCTAACCCTATTATCTAGGTGCAGCATGTCCCGCATCACTGGAGGTCACACGCTCTAGCTATGCCCTTCCTTATGCAACAACCATAGGAGCATGGCTCTCTACTTCTTCCTCTTCACTTTGAATCATACTAAAACTCATCTCTATGTCTACAGATAATAGGAACAAATTAAGAGCCTCACATTTAATAGTATTATGATGTAAATATACTATAGTGCTCTTGTGTAACTCATAGGTTTAAAGGAAAGCCTAAACTGGAGCTCTAATACCACTAAGTGTAGCATCCTCCACCCAATCCATATATCGGACCCGAGTAAGCAGCACCACCGCATATCAATATTCGATTTTGCTACCTATAAGAACTCAATTAATTTAAAACTTTTTGTTAATTCATCTAATAAACAAATTTCTTAACTTATAGAATTGTACAAACATTAAAAATCATTTGGCATGCTTTACAAGGCAACTAATAGGATTATTGTGTCGAAAATCTAGCAGTATAATGGCTGTATAGGACACTTTCCCAAATAGTAAACATGTTAAAAACACTTCTATAAAAGCAACATTACATCTCAACATCAAATGAGTCCTACTAACCCTCTAATTTTCATCAAAAAACACAGAGCCTCAGGCTCAACTCAAATAGCATTCTCACATGCAACATCATAAATTATCACATAATTCATGCGAGAAAATAAAGCTTTTACAATATTATAACTTTAGTTACAAAAACAACCAAAGTTTACAGATTAGGCCCAAACCCTCTGGAATCATAAGAGCATACTACTAATATTACATTTACATCATGACACTATTACAAAATGATCAAAAATACCTATAGAAGGGCTATCTTCAAAAGTCTTCTATGGTGCAAAAGCTTTGGCTCTAATATGCTGCTCTATTACCTACGCATTGCAAACAGGTAATGCACTAAGCTTTCACTTAGTGGGGTAATCACTTAACTAGGTATAGTAATTTAAGCATACATTTATGCAATATATGTGAAGTTAGTCATTTCAATACCATACATATGCACACGTTACGATAATAACAAAATTATGCAAATTTAGCACTTACTTGCCTTTAATAATCGAAAACTAAATTATATCTATAATCACAGCTGCATTGTTATTAACATACTTAAAACCAACCATTATGTATGAGATATTCATATATTGGTTATAAATATACACATGCTTCATTTTACATGTTAACGGGCATACAAACATGTATTATGATCTATTACCATACAAACGCATCATTTCTTGCATATTCGGGTTCCAAGACCCTATATGCATCATCCTGTCAATATAATCAGTATAAAACTCCACATTATACCAAAAATATAAATGTCATGCATAATGCATTATTTAAAATGCACTTAACATTATTTTACACTTAATCATGCTATAACCACAATTAACCTATTTTTTTTAATTACTTATTTAATTTATGCCCATACTAATGAGACAACTATCCAACGTTAGATAGTGGATAACGGGCTACCTGAAGGTGCTTAAATAGTGTACCCAAAGGCACTAGTATCTGTGGATACAAAACATATCAACCCGAAGGCTCGCACATATGTAGTGCTAAATAGTGGCCTGAAAGACTGGTGCCCCTCGACACAAATATGCATTATAACCCAAAGGCCTACTACTCGAAGGTAAACATTGCAGCTGCTAATCCTAGTTGACTAGTCAACCTATCTATACTATGTTATCTAACTGTCTAGGCATCATTAAACTGGTCGATTATCTCAATTTTAACCATCTTAATGCATAGCATAATTATTGTCATCTTATGCATATACGCATTCCAATGGCCATTTCACATCTTAGCAAGGCCTAAATGATCATACTAAGTAACATGTTTTAACTAAAACATAACATTGCCAAAAATAGGATTACATATGCTCAAAACACCAAATAGCCATAAAGACTAAGTGTAAAAACTAGAAAAAAGTACGCTCTTCGTTTCGGGTATAATTTTTTTGGATGGGTGGCTTTATTCAAGAAGAAATCAAGGAAGAGAGGGAGAGAGGGAGATGGATGGTTTTTTAAAGGGAAAAGGGGTGGATGGTGATGTTATGGTGTGTAGGGAAGGAAATTAGAATTTCCCTTTTTATACTTTTCCATAAACAATTTTTCCTTCCTTTAAAAAATTATTATAACTGATAGGAATGTCAGTTTTTCCCCATTTTTATCTCAAAAATTCCATAAATCCAAGCCCTAAATCCTCCTAAAATCTCGAGCCTAAACTATGACAATAACCTAAAAAATTAATGCATTTTATGTCCTAAATTTTTAGTAAAAATACTCCCTAATCTCATAAAATTCTAATTCCAAAACAAATGGACTATTCAAAATATTTGAGTATCAGGTCATAACATTTTTAGATTATTTTAAGCAACTTTTTATTTTATTTACGGTTCAATTTTACCTGCGGCACTATTTATATGACACTACCGTAAAATCTTATTTAGCATTTTTAACCATCCAAAGAACTTCGGATTGACTTCAAACTTTACCCAAAATTATCTCATAATTAATACTACCCATTAGTACATTTAGTGTGACTCGGGTTTTAGGAAGCACTATTCACCTCGAGAAGTACTATTTATGAGAGTCGGGATTTTTAGGTTTTTACAACTCTGCTCTCTATCTTATCTTTTTGACTGGCCCTAACTCTATTTCCTGTATCTCTCCTATCCTACTTCTGTAAAGGAACATAAGGTTTCACCGGGTAATCTTTCTAAAAATGATCTCTAGAGCCACAACCCCAGCAAGATCCTGGTATAAGTCTCTAACACACTTTTAGATGTCTTCTGTGGCAAGTCTCACAAGCAGGTGTCATAGCACTACCTGCAGTGGATCTAGGAGTGCCCGAAGTCTAAGTCTGTGCTTGGGTCTATATTCTAGAACCTTATCCTGACCTCTGTGTTCGATATAATTGCTTGCCTTGATAATGTCTCGACTAACCACTCTTATGCTTCTTATTAGATGTATACCTAGAACTATCTTGCCTATTCCTAAAAGATCTCTTCTTGAAGCTGTCTTGCTTCTGTTTCAACTCATTCACCATTTTTGTAGTGTGACAAGCCGCTACCAAGGTTGAAAAGTCTTGGATCTTCATAGGAGCAACCTATTGTATGACATCTAAGTTCAACCCCTTCTCGAACTTCTTACATCAGTCTTCTTCTGTCGCTACCGCTACCTTTGCATACCAGCTCATGCGAGCAAATTCCTTCTTATACTCAGAGATTGTTTTGTGTCTCTATCTGAGATCCATGAATTCCTAGAATTTCTACTCCAGGTAATACCCAGTGACATACTTTTCCTTGAATTCCTTCAAAAGGAAATCCTATGTGATATCCGTAGCTGTCTTATGTTTAGTGATCGCTTCCTACCATTTCAATGCTTCTTCAGACAGCATTGAGGTGGCATATGCAACATACTCATCTTATGGGCATCACAACTATTGCATAATATGGATCATCTAGTCCAACCAGTATTCATCTCTACTGGACTCATCTAACCCTTTCCCCTTAAAGAATTTAGCCCTATTCTTGATTAACCTCTCCATATAAGTCCTCTAGAATGTCAACTATTCTTATGGCACTAGAGGTGGAATAACTTATGTATTAGCAACTGTAATAGTAACAGCTGTTGTTGCTTGCCTAACAGAATCCAGCATCATCTCCAACCAAGCAGGTTGACCTTGTTATCTAGGAATAGCATATCCAGCATCACTAGGGGTTATATACTTGGGTTGTGCCTCCCCTTGTTTAAAGGCAGAAGGAGCATGACTTTCTACCCCTTCGTCCTCACTAGGCATAACGCTACTACTCATATCCCGTACCTATAGGCAATAAAAATAGATTATGAGCTAAAGATGTAATAGTATTTGATGTAAATGTATTATGGCTCCTAAAGTGCTCTTGTGTAACCTATAGGTCTAAAGGAAACCCTAACTAGATACTCTAATACCACTAAGTGTAGTGCCTTCCGCCCGATCTATACACCGAACCCAAACGGGGGACATGTGCATGTAAAATGATATCCATTTCCATTATCCAAAATCACATTAAATTTTAAAAATTTAATTTAGGAAAACATTTCTTAACTCAAATATGAAATAAGACATTGAAAACTTTTTTGGCATGTAAACTAAGGTAAACATTGGGGTTATCATGTCTAAAATTCGGCAGCATAATGGTTGTACCGATACACTTTCCTAAATTTTTACCTGCTTAAAAACACTTCTATATAATCAATAAACTCATCTCCAAACTTAATGGGTCCTTCTGAGCCTCCAAACACATCATAAAACACAATGAGCCTCAAGCTCTCCACAGTCAACATTCTCACATACAATCACATAAATTAACACACAAACATGTGAGAAGCAAAAAAACAAAATCAATAGTTATAATACTTGAGTACAAAAACCCCACTGCAAAATACAGATTAGAACCAATCCCTTCAAGATCACAAGAGCACACTAACTATTAACCATTACATTTACATCATAATTACTATTACAAAAAGTACAAAAATACCCATGCAGGGGTTATCTTCATGCTTCCTGATATGCAGAAGCTTTAGCTCTAATCTGCTGCCTTATTACCTACCCATAGCAAACAGGTAATGTGCTAAGCTTTCACTTAGTGGTGTAATCACTTTAACTTGTAAAAAGGTTAGTTTTAGCATGTCCTTATATATATATATGCAACACAAGTCATTTTAGGTGTCTTATATGCAAACATGCACATTTCAAGCATAAACAATGCATTTTGATAGCATAGTTACTAAGGCATTATATGAACATTAAATAACCACAATTTAATTGATATAATGCATTACATATATAAAGTCATGATCTTTATAGCATTTTGATCAACATATAATAATTATGCATTTTAAGGAATCATAACATACATGTTTTTTGGGTTATAATACCCTTATTCACTCATATACTCATATATGCACATCAAAATCATAATTACACCATTTATAGCCATATGAAAGTAATAATCATAATTGAACACCATAAGGTTGGTTTTTGTGTCATTCAGCCTATTTATATCCATATGTCACGTATCAAGGCCATTTAACATATAATTCCATTTTATGCATTTTTGAGTCATTTTAATTGTTTAACTTATGCCTATATCAATAAGACAACTAACTAAGACTGGATAATGAAATTACTTAGGCTCAAAGGCACTCATACCCATAGGTACATATACTTAGGCTCGAAGGCTCTCACATCCATAGATGCATATCACTGAGGCCCGAAGGCTCTCACATCTACAGATGCATAACACTTAAGCTCGAAGGCTCTCATACCCTTAGGTACATAAATCTGAGGCCCGAAGACTCTTATGCCCATCGGCACATAATCTTAGACCCAAAGGCTATCACATCCTCAGATGTGTAATAAAACTTAGGCCCGTAGGCTCTCATGCCCGTAGCCATGTAAATTAGTGACCCGTAAGTCTCATACCTAAAGGTATGCTAACAGCCACTACAATACTAGTTGACCGATCAACCTATCTAAACTAGTTTGTCTAACTATATAGGCATCATTAAACATGCCATTAAGTGTCAAATTAACCAATTTCACTTTTTATATTTTATATTACTTAAAAAAATCACCATTGGCCTCATTGCACCTTTCCATGGCCTATATATATATACACTGGGCCAACTTAGGCCTATTGATCTCCATTACACTTGTAGGACTCATTTCCCAGGTGTAATGGCATCGAAACACAACAACACATCATATGTCACACAAAAACCCAAATATCAACTCAAATAACTATTTCATGGCATTTTCTAATATTTATATTCAAATGATCATACATTGCTTCATCATGCATTTATAACACAAATGTATTCATTAAATGTCAAAAATCCAGCTTAAACATATTAGCACATTGCATTCATACACATACGATACTTTCTAATCAACAAGAACATTCGTACCCATATTAGTGCGCTTATCGATTCAAGTAGGCATAATGTTGCACACTTAAGCATTAAGTCATTCCATAGCAACAGACCACACTTTACATCCATTATACATGTTCTAATCATGCAGTAACCATACACAGGCATTTTTAGGCATACGACACACAACATGGCATAATTGATTTTCAACCCGCATAATGCATTTATAAGTTTAATATCAACATTCTTATAATTTCATCACTCATAATCACACTAAAACATCACATATCATGATTGCATAATGTCATTCATCATATTTATAGCATTTATTTCATTTTTAGGCATTTAATTCCATTTATTACAATTATGGACATAAAGCACATAATACATTAAATGTAAATTTTGCATAATTTAAGGTGATTACACATACCAAACAAGGTCGTACAGGACACTTGAAGTTGGCCTAAGCCTTCTCCTTGCCTCGGGAGGCTCAGGTCGATATATCGCCTATGAATACAAAAGGGTACAAGAATCAAAAATTAATATAAAATATTATAAACATCAGAAAAATATTTTGAGCCTATAGAGAACATCAGAGGAAGATATAGCTAAAGCTGAGCACTAGTGGGAGCGAACTGTCAGAATTCTACTATAGTTGCAATGCACCCTAGTAGAGAACTTGATATCTACCACCTTTCTATTAGAAGAAGATGTTTTTCATTGGTGGGAGACAATAGCAAAATGTAAGGCTGCAACAGACTTAACTTGGGAGTTCTTTCTCTAGGAGTCCAAGAAGAGATGTATCTCAAAAACTTACCTTGAAAATAAGAGGTAGGAATTCTTAGATCAAAAATAGGGGTAGAGATCTATATCTGAGTATGAGAAGGACTTTGCCTGGTTGAGTAGATACACAAAGGAATTCATTCCTACAGAGGAAAAAAGATGTAAGAGGTTCTAAAAGGACCTCAATATTGAGATCCGAACGTAGATTGCTACATCAAAGATCAAAGAATTTACCCTTTTGGAGTCTACAACATATGCAATAAAAGAAATGCTAAAAGAAATAAGAGAAACCTTCCAAAAGAAGAGGCCTTTTACACTAAGGCAAGCTAGTTCTACCCTAAATGTAGGAAAGAAACAAAAGGGAAGTGAAGCCCTACAACAATCTCAGAGGCAGAGCCAGAGATAAAGAACATGCTAGAGATAACAGTTTTGCTCTAAATAGCAATAGCAAGTTACCAGTGCACCTATGTCTATAGCAAAAAGCGCGCCAATAGTCTAACACTTATGGAAGGAAACATTAAGGGACCTCTAAGAAGTTGAAGCATAGAGAGTGCTTTGTATGTGGTTCTAGATAGCATTATCAAAGGGATTACCCTAAGAAGCAGAAAGATGACACTCAGCTTTAAGCTTTTTCACCTATACCTTTTAAAAGCCAAAGAGAGTAAAGGTGATAAAGTCAGTACCAGTCAAAAATTGAGATCAAAGGCTTAAGCACTTGTATAATAGTACACTATCTGAGCCATAAAGGAAGCTAAAGCACCAAACATAATAGTGGGTGCATTCTCTTTATTTGGATTACCTATTTTCTCTTTAACAGATCCAAGAACCATATACTCATACATTTGCACTGCACGAGCACAAGATAGAGGGTTAAAACTAGAACCTATAAATATAGATGTCATGGTCAGTAATCCGATTGGGTAACATGTGGTAGTTAACATAATATATAAAGACTATCCTTTAGTGGTTTAAAAACATGTATTTTTGGTAGATCTCATTAAACTTCCATTCGATGAGTTCGACATCATCCTAGGAATGGATTGGTTGTCCAAACATAGAGCTGTAATAAATTGTAAGCAAAAAAAGACTCATATTAAAGATAGTCGATAGGGTTGAGCTGACAGTGGTTAGTAAATGAAATTCCTTATCTACTATCATTTTAGCAATTACAGTAAGGCAGTTGATACAAAAAGGGTTTAAGGCATACTTAGCCCATATGGTTGACCTCACTAAGGTAAAATTAGGCCTCAGCCAGATACCAGTAGTATCAAATTTTCCATATTTGTTTTTTAATGAGCTACTAGGATTACCATCAAAATGTGAATTAGACTTTGAGATTGAGGTGTACCCTAGTATAACACATGTCTTAATAATGTCATAGCACATGGCACCTACAGAATTGAAAGAATTGAAGGTGTAGTTGCAAGATTTGCTTGATAAAGACTTTATTAGACCAAGGGTCTCACCATGGGGAGCACTGATACTATTTATAAAGAAAAAAGATCATTCAGTTCGATTGTGCATTGATTATAGGCAATTGAACAAAGTGACCATCAAGAATAAATATCCATTGCTAAGAATTGATGATCTTTTTGATCAGTTGTGAGGAGCCAGTGTGTTTTCAAAGATTAATTTGAGATCAAGGTGCCATCAGTTAAGGGTTAAGGAGTCTGATATTCTAAAGATAACTTTTTGTATGAGATACGGACAATATGAATTTTTAGTGATGCCATTCGGGCTTAATAATGGTCCTATAGCATTTATGGATCTAATGAACTAAATCTTCAAGCCATACTTATATCTATTTATTGTGGTTTTTCTTGATGATATCTTTATGTACACAAAGACCAAAGAGGAACATGAATAACATTTGAGGCTAGTTTTGTAGAATTTGAGAGAGAAATAGTTGTATGCCAAGGTAAGCAAATATAAGTTTTGGTTAAATGAAGTAGCCTTCTTGGGCCATATTCCCTTAGTTGATGGCTTCAGAGTAGACTTAAGTAAGATTAAAGCAATATTGGTGTGGAAATCTCTATAAATGTTATAGAGATTCAAAGTTTCTTAGGATTGGCTAGCTATTATAAGAGGTTTGTGAAAAGGTTTTCCATGATTGCCACTCTGATGACCCATTTGCTATAGAAAGACGTGAAATTTATGTGGGATGACAAATGCAAAGTGAGCTTTGGAAAATTAAAGACTATGTTGACTGAAGCTCCTACCCTTACACAACCCAAGTCAAGGAAGGATTTTATAGTGTACAGTGATGCATCACATAACAGATTGGGATACGTACTGATACAAGATGGAAATGTGGTAGTTTATGCCTCAAGGTAACTAAAACCACATAAACAAAACTATCCAATGTATGATTTAGAATTAGCTACAATCATTTTTGCTCTAAAGGTGTGGAGACATTATCTATATGGTGAAAAATGCTACATCTACACTAACCACAAGAGTTTAAAACACCTTCCTATGAAAAAGGAATTAAACCTAAGGCAATGATAATGAATAGAACAGATGAAAGACTATGACTATCTAATTAACTACCATCTAAGAAAAGCTAATGTGGTGGCAAATGTCCTAAGCCAAAAGTTCATAGCAACTATGAAAGCAATGAATGTTAGGTTTCAATACACTAATAACAATACAAACTTAGCTAAATTACAAGTGAAGTCTAATTTAATTTAACACATGAAAGAAGCACAGACTCAAGATAATAATCTCATGTAGCTAATGAGTCAGGTCAAAAAGGGGAAGGCTAAAGAATTTGAGATCAAACTATATGGGTGTCTCTATGACCATGATAGGCTATATGTACTTGAGGTGAAAGAAATCTGAACACAAATCTTATGGGATGCGTATGATGCTCCTTATGCAATGCACCTTAGAAACATGAAGATATATCTTGACCTAAAACCATACTGCTAATAGCTAGGGATAAAATGAGATGTAGCTAAATATGTAGCTCGATGTCTTATATGCCAATAGGTAAAAGCTGTACTTCAAGTTCTTTTTGGACTGCTTCACCCTATAGCAATACTAGAATGGAAATAGGAGAGAGTTATAATGGACTTTGTGATAATAATGCTTAAGACTAGAAATAAATGTGATGTTGTTTGGGTGATTGTGGACCAATTAGCTAAGACAGCATGCTTTATTCTCATTAGAATGGATTATTTTCTTGAGAAGCTGGCACATTTGTTCATAAGTGAGAGTGTAAGATTGCATAAACTACCATCCTCTATCAAATTAGATCAAGACTCCAGATTTACTTTTAGGTTTTAGAAGAAGTTAAATGATGCTCTGGGTGTTCGACTTTCCTTCAGTACAGCTTTTCATCCCTAAATTGATGGACAATTTGAGCAGGTTATACAAAAACTTAAAGATATGCTATGAGGTTGTGCCATTAAATTCAAAGGAAGCTAGGATCAATATCTACCTTTGGCTAAGTTTGTATACAACAATAGCTATTAGGCCAATTTAAGCACGGCACCATATAAGGCACTATACAACAGAAGATGTAGAACACTACTTTCTTGGAATGAAGTAGGCAAAAATAAGCTTATAGGACCTGATTTAATTAGAGATGCTAACGAAAAGGTTAAGATTATCAAAGAAAGACTAAAAGCTATTTTAAATTAGTATAAGTCATGCTAATTTAAAGTGGAAGGACATCGAATATGAAGTTAGCGAGAAAGTATTTCTTAAGGTATCACCATGGAAAAAGATGCTCCAGTTTGGTAAAAAGGGCAAGCTGAGTTCAAGTTTTATCGGTCTATACGAGATCACACAACATAAAGGACTAGTGGCATATCGATTGGCTTTACCACCAGAATTACAACAAATTCACAATATATTCCACGTGTTCATATTGAGGCGATATAGATCTGACCCATCTCATGTAATACCAATGGAAGAATTCAAGTGCAGTTGGATCTGACTTATGAAGAGGAACCATTGTAAATTCTAGCAAGAGAAGTCAAGGAGCTAAGAAACAAAGAGATCCCATTAGTAAAAGTGTTATAAAGGCACCATAAAACTGAAGAGGCCATATGAAAGAGCAAAGAGTAGATAAAGGCCCAATATCCCATTTATTTAAACCAAGTAATTTTAAGGACAAAATTATTTTAAGAGGGGAAAAACTATAATGCCCATACTTTTCAATGTTATGAATAGTACTCCCCGAATAGTGAATAGTACTTCTCGAGACTCAGGATAAATTAATATTACTGAATAGAAGTACTAATTATATCATAATTATGGGTGAAATTTGGAATGAAATTGAAGTCATTTAAGGGGTTAACAAAGCAAGTGAAATTTTCCCTACAATGTCCCGAGAATAATGACCTAGTTAAAGCTAAACGACAAAATATTTAAAAGTGCTCAAAATAATCTAAAAATAGCATGACCTGATTATCAAAAATTCTAACTAAGCTAATGGCACTGAGTTTGAAATTTTTTGATATCAAAAATATTTAAATAGAATTAATTAATAAAATAATAGCATAAAATAAATAGTTCCTCCTAGGAAGAATTATGAGTTTTAAAGGACACCTAAATTGAATATTTTCTTAGTTAATGGCAACAAGAAATAATTAAATTAATGCATGTTGCTCATAGAATGAATTTTTAAGTGAGTTTTTGTGTTAGAATTAACATGGGCCATTGGATTGCCATGTGTCATCCAATCTAGCCATTCATTTTATACTTAAAGATAGACCCTAAGCCATTTAAAATGATCATTCTCTTCCTCATTTCCCCCCTAATTTCGACGCCACCTCTATACTTCCTCCTCTCTTTCTTTTTTCTTCTTTTCTTACCATAATCCACCAAAATTCATATAATTTCCATCCCAATTTAACCTCCATCATCCCCTAATCCCTATTCTAATGAAAGGAAAGCAAGAAAAGGCCTAAATTG
>CANXYI012211215.1:0-12038 GCA_948208565.1 Hura crepitans | reverse complement strand
TTTGATTGAGCATAATATGTGTTGCATATGTTCATCTATTTATTATGCTTCTTTTACCTGTTGCATCAGGTCATGTTTCACCTATAATTTATCTAATATGGCTCTATCTTCTTAGTATTGTAATTGGGCGTTTAATGCTTTTAGGTTATATAGTAGCTTTCAGCTTAATACATCTACTACTATATTCACCTTACTAAGATGATAGTCTATCAGACAATTATAATCTTTAATTAGCTCAATCTATCTTTATTGCTTCAAGTTCAGCTCCTTTTGGGTAGGCAAATATTTGAGGCTTTTATGGTCTTTATAATATAGCATCTTTCACCATATAAGTCGTGCCTCTATATTTTCAAAGCAAAGATAATTGCTTTTAATTTAAGGTCATGAGTGGGATAATTCCTTTCATGTGGCTTTAGCTGTCTAGATGCATAAGCCATTACTTTTCCATCTTGTATTAGTACACACCTAATTCCATTGTGTGAGGCATCACTATAATTGACAAACCCTTTCTTGGGTTCTAGTCATGTAAGAATTGGTGCTTTTACTAATATGGCTTTTAGCTTGTCAAAACTCTTCTGGCATTTTTGTTCTTAGATGAACTTCATATTTTTCCTCAATAAACATGTCATAGGAGCTACAATCATGGAAAATCCCTTAACAATGTGCCTATAGTATCTAGCTAATCCCAAAAAGGTTTTAATCTTTGTCATGTTCTTTAGAGGTTTCCATTCCATCATGGCTTTAATTTTGCTAGGACCTACCCTGAGTCCTTTGCCTGACACTATATGCCCTAGGAATGCCACTTTATTTAGCCAAAATTCTCATTTACTTAACTTGGCATATAGTTGCTTCCCTCTCAATGTATGTAAAACTAGCCAAAGGTGCTGTTCATGCTTTTCTCTAGTTCTGGAATACACTAGAATGTCATCAATGAATACCACTATAAACTAGTCAAAGTATATTCAAAATATTCAATTTATTAGGTCTATGATAGTTGTAAGAGAATTTGTCAGCCTAAATGACATTACTAAAAACTCATAACATCTATACATAGTGTTAAAGTATTCTCCAAATGTCAAATTTCTTTATTTTGAGCTGATGGTAACTAGATCTCAAGTCAATCTTTGAAAACACAATAGATCCTTTTAGCTAATCAAACATATAATCTATTCCAGGCAACATGTATTTGTTCTTGATTGTTACCATGTTAAGCTATCCATAATTTATAGATGGTCGTAATGAGCCATCTTTCTTCTTTACAAATAAAACTAGTACTCTCTAGGGAGCAACACTAGGTCTAATAAACCCTTTATCTAAGAATTCCTATAGTTATACCCTCAATTCTTTCAATTTTATAGGTGCCATTCCATAAAGACCTATTGAAATAGGTGTTATGCTTGCATATAAATTGATGGCAAACTCTATCTCACATTCTAGGGGCAACCCTAGTAATTTATCTAGGAAAACATCAGGAAATTCAACCACTATTGGTATCTGGCTGATATGTACTCTTATTTATTTAGTATCCACCACATGTGATAAGTAAGCCTGATAATTCTTTTGGATCAGCTTCCTTGCTACTATTGTTGAGATCACATTGCATATGAAATTAGTTCTCTAACCCTTAACTATCATTTCCTCTCCTTTTGCTATCTAGAGAGTAAGCCTCTTTTATCTATAGTATACTATGGCACGGTGTCTAGACAACTAATCCTTTCCCAATATAACATTAAATTCATTAAATTATAGCTTAATTAAGTTAGGAGGAAAGGTGTATCCCTAGATAAATAATGGACAATCTTTGTATACATGGTTTACTAACACATATTGCCCTATTAAGTTACTGGCTAGGATTTTAGTATCTAAAGTTTTTGATAGAAGGCCCCTATCTTGTGCTACTATAATGCATATGTAAGAATGTGTGGATCCTAGATCTAATAGTGCCAAAACAGAGGAGTCAAAGAAATGAAATGTACCATCTATCACATCAAGAGAGTCTATCTTATCTCTTGCCCGGATTGCATACTAGTATGTTGGTACTTTTGCCTCATTCCTCTAGCTACTCTATACTAGGGCCTCTGAATATTGCTTGCTTTCTTTACTTTGCTATCCTTTTGGCTTCTAGTTAGAGTAGGTGAAGTAGCTTGGCATTTGGATGAGTCATTAATGTCTGGCCATCAAAGCTCTAATTTCTCCTTAAAACCTCTATTTTCCACAAAATCGAGGCTAGAATTAGGTCTCTTGTGTCTCAAAGATTGATTTTCATATAAAATTCATAGGTTTTTGGGTAGATTAGGGTGAGAAAAAGGAGAAAAAGGGAGGGAGAAAGTAGGAGAAATGGCATCGAGTTTTTTGGAGGAGAGGAAGAAGACGAGCATATTCTTATTATCATGCACTTGTACACGCTTAATCACATTTATATTAAGATAAAGAATGGTCTCAATCATGCCACCTTGTGATCAAATGGCCTATATTATTAATATTTATGTTTTAACTTTAAAATTGAAAATAATTCATAGAAGTATCCAAAAATCATCCTTTCAGTGCCATATTTTAATGAACTGCTGAATGAAAATACCTCTAAAATCTCAAGTCAACACTCCAATAAGAACTAGGTAAACTATTTACTCATGTAGTTAAGAAATTACAATTTAATGTCAAACAACCTTAAAAAATTCCAATTCTCTTGCCATTAGATTATATAGAATTTTTTACATTCAGGGTGCACTATTTTTAGGTCCGCCTGAGCGCATCATGAGCAATTCTCAAGATAATAAGAACTAGGGTCACTATTCACTATATATCAGTGTAAAATGAATTTTTTAGTTCTGTTAAAAGTTCTAAGTTTTTCATTTTCATCATTATTTTGCTTGTCAAATTTTTATGACTTGTACTCCCCTTTGGCTTCCTTAATGTGACTCGATTACTTAGGAAATACTATTCATGCCTTAAAAAGTTCTATTCATGAAATTGAGATTTTTTTGGCATTACATGACTTAACAAGTACTATTTATAAAATGTCTTGATTGCTATAAAATGATGTAAATGCCTGATATGAGATGTTAAGGTGTAATTAATGTATAAAATAAAGTATGAGTTTGTTATATATATATGCCTGACAAAAATAAGTGCCTGTGGTTAATAATAAGCATAAAGTGACTTTTGGGAAAAGTCTGAGTATTAAGTTAATGTTATGATGTTAAGTAAGTGAGATGTGTTATGAGTGATGATAATGTTAAAAAGCTTAAAATATGAGGTTACTATTTAATAAAGTATGCAATAAATGATGTATTAGGCTTAAATATACTAACGTCAAAACTCTATATTATATATGTTATGATGTATTCAAGTTGAGTAAAGTATATGTTTAATTATGAATGGAATAAGATATGATGTATGTATTCTATAGAAAGAGTGGATAATTTTTATAAAGGCATAATAATGTATATGATTGAACTAAAGTATGAGTAAGTCTCATATTAAAGCAAAAAGTTGTATGTAAGTAATGTACCATTATAAAATGAGTTTTGAGTATGTGTAAATTGAAATTCACATATTGTATAAAAAGTGATCATGAAATGAGAAAATGCATGTAGTATGTCTTTTATGGGTAAAATGCCTAGAAGGGGAAAATGAGGTTTAACATAAAGTGTTGAGAAGTATGGCTACATGCAATTTATGTGAACAACACCAAAATGACTTGATTATTACATAAAGTATGTTTATGACTTTTTAAGACATGATATGTCTGTTATTGCTAAATAGCCTATATGGATATAACTTATGCTTCTACAATGTTGAGAACCATATAAATGTTCAATGTATAATAGAGATGTTCTGTACACCCATAATGTTGTTAAGGCATGGAAAATGCCATTGCCATGTGCAATACACTAATAAGCTAGAAAGTAATGAAATGTTAAATCTATATAATTATGTGAAACATAAATAAAGATTAATGATAATATGACATAGACAACCTAGGTTGATCAATCAACTAGGGAGATTAATAGCTACTAGGGCACTTCAATGCTTATGTTCAGGGCTCCAAGCCATTATATTTGCCTTTTGGAAATTATTTTATATCAGACCTCCAAGTCACAATATCAAAGCTCTAGGTCACCATATTAGATCTTTAGATTCAAGTCAGATTTCTATAGTTATTATTAGAGCCTTAGGGTACTATTAGACCTTTACGATCATTGATTACAATTATCTAGTGTTGAGACTCTGTCTCTCGACTTAAGGTTAAATTAAATATTAACATATGTAAGATGTTAAATAATTAATAAGTAATATGAACAAATGAATGATGATATAAAAGAATTATATAAGGCATTTATTTTCTTTATTAAGAGATTGAATATGAATAAATGCTATTGCCATGTAGTATATACATAAAATAACTGTAATGACATGCTCTTATCATTGCATTGCTATAAATGCATAAATTATTTGTATAATGCAAAATAATCAAATTTTGCATGTGTGTTAGCATATAAAATTGCATAAACCACTAAGCTTTATGCTTATCACATTATTATTTTTGTGATTCATACATCATATATTAGATTTGAGTCAAAAGCCTCAATATTAATAAGTAGATCAAGAGAAGATTTTTTTTAGTATATATTATGTGATGTGTCATAATAAAGGCTCTAGATTTATTAGATGTTACTATGGACAAGGCGATTAGTGTTTGTAGTCTCCACATGACCTTACACTAGGACCACTAATCTTTTAACTATAAAAGGTTCAAAATCAAATCTTATTAATGCCTAAATAATACACCTTCCTTTATATTTAAACATTTATCAATCTTGTATCATGTAAGCAAGTATTTTATTTAAAGCATACATGTAACATTTTCACATAGAGAAAATAAATTCCAATATTCATAATATACAACAAGCATTAGTGTAACTAAACATCCAAAAATTGGGTCATTTATTAATTAAAGTTTAGCCTCATAACTACCCATAATTCCGAAGGTATTAGCAGTAATTCCCCAACTCCCATCTCTGAAAGATTGGGCATTATTAAATACTTTTTATGTGCCTTTTATTAAGGAAAAATCAAAACAAATTTATTAAGGAAACACTAATTAATTATAAAAAATCATTGATGTGAGGTTAAATTTTGGCATGCAGAAGTTATTAAGCTACTTGTTACAACTTAAAATAGTTAAAAGAAATACAAGGTACAAAACTAGATAAACAAATAAAGAATATTCTATTTGGTCCCATTTGTAATGCCTATGCATCGAGGCTCCATAAATAGTGCCATTAAGTTCACAAAGTGTGCTCGGGGTGTTGGGTCATTTGCACGAGAACTGAGGTAGCAGCATTGGTCATAAAACTTCGAAGGGCTCTAAAATGATGAAAAAGGTAAAATTTCAAAATTTATCAGAACCAATAATTTATTTTGGGCTACAAGCTACTGATTTATCTAATAAAATTGAGTCAAGGTAGCAATGATCGGGGATGTGCCCAAACGGACTAAAAAATATATACCTTAAAGCTCAAAAATTCCATTGTGTCCATTGGTGAAAGAATTTTTTAATTCCAAGGTCATTGGCAAATTCTCATAATTTTTAAAATTGGCACACAAATTGAGGTAGTCTAAAAACTATCCTATTAATGGAATTTGGTCGTAAAAATTTATGAGCATGTAAAGGGGATAAAAATAGGAATTTTAAAATAAACAGTGTAATTTTTTGAGGTCCCTATGATTTTTAAAATTTTTTTAAAGTGTCTACCAAAATCAAGACATTTTGGGATAGTTTGGGAAGTTATAAAACCCACTTGGACTATGACGACTGCCTTAAGGGCCATGACACTTGTCCATGAGTGGTGGCAAGTGGAAAAATCCACACATAAAGAAGAAAAATTTTCTCCTCTCTTGGCTGCTAGAACTGATGGCACATAGGAGGAGATTCACTATTTTCATCAACTTCTTTAGTTTGTTTCAACAAACCAATCTCACTATAAATCACTCTTATGTGTTTGGGACATGGGGAAAAGGAATTACGATAATAAAACTTCTCATGAATTAACTAAAAATCCCCAAAGTTTCATGGTCAGAGGTAGTTAAGTAAGCATGCTTAGGTGAGTTTTCATACATTCTTCTTAATTTTCTTAGTAATTTTTGGGCTATAAATGAATGTTTTAGAAGCCTAACATCCAAGAGTATATGTTTGGATGGTTGTTGAGGTGAATTAAAGAGCAAAGTTGCTTGATGATGGAAGGAGAAACTACCATAGAAGGTTAGATTTGAGCTTTGAAGGCTTCTATTAGTACCAATCCCATCTCTTTATGTTTGGGGTATGTGAACTTAGGCATTTGTCTTATGATTTGTAGTTTTAGGTCTAAAAACCCATTTTAGGATTTCAAATGAATGGATTCCATGGATAATAGATGAGTTTGTGTAGGTTTAACTTGTATTAGAGAATAATCGAGAGGTAATGGATAAAGTGTAGTGTGTGTGTGATGCTTGAGGGTTTGGTGATGAGTTTTAGCATTAAAATGTCATGAATCATGTATGTGTGGCTTGGAAATGGTAAGATAAGCATGTGGAAGGGAAGTACGTAAAAGCATTGGCATGTATTATGTGTGTGTTCAATGCTTGATCAATGGAATAAAATAATAGTTAAAGGTTTTAAGGCATATATGTGTGTATGTGGTATCTTAAGATAATTTGAATATTGATTGATTAGTGATACATGTATGTATGTATGTGGTCAAGTTTGAATGATTATGTAATTAGGCCTACACTATTTATCTAATGATGGTTTAGCATGTAATTGGCTTAACTAATGCATGAATGAATGGGAATGAACTTTAGCCCAAACATATGCTATGTATAAGCCGCCTAAATTGGCATGAAAATTAAGTGTATATGTGTGAGTGCACTTTAGGTATGAAAAAAAGGTTGAATGCACGATTAGTACTAAGTGTATGCATGCTTAAGGCTAAAATTTAACTATACCCAAGAGTAATGGTAGTAAAAATGACCTATAAACTTTTGGTAATTTATGTGTAATGAATATGTGACATAAAGCCTAATGTAGTAGACATAATATGGCATAATGAACTTGGCATGATTTGAATAAGTGTATAAGATTGGCTTGATATAGATGGACTATTGAATGTATTTTGAGGATGAACAAATATTTAGTATAAATTTTTGAAAAGTGGCCTAAAATGATACTTGAATTTAAACCAGAAAATAGCTTGAAAAGTGGCTTGTAATATGCCCAAAAGTGTGCCAAAAAGGGCTATGAATATGTGATTAAGTGCAATGGCATAAATGCCTATGTTTTGGCCTTGTAAATGGCCTAGTAAATGGATGGCTTTAGGCCTATGAATAAATTAAGATTAGTGGTGAAAACTAACTAAAAAGTGTTAAAAAATGTAACTATAATTGGCTATAAAAAAGTAATGAAATAACCTGTAACTGTCTAGTTTTAACCACTACCTAAACTAGAAATACACCTAGACAGTAAATAGAAGTTGCATGAAGAATAATTATGGAAAACAATCAAATATAATATACCTTAAATAATGGCAATTTACATGACTTAAAATAATCATGGAATTTACCCGGTACAACCTAATTATGGCAATACCAGGCTAGGCTAAAATTGAACTACGTTATAAAACTAATATATGCCTATTTTTCATTCTATAATATTATAAGATGTTAATCAGTAAAGAAATAGGCACAAATTGAGATTAATGGTCTATTAGTTAGATAGCCACTAGATGGGTTGACTAGTCAACTTAGGGATTTCGACATTATCTAATTTTTCGGTAGGGCTAATATAGTGGCCTAGGTCCACATTGGGGCCACTATACTAGTCTATAAAATAGATAATTGTCTACTTACATACACTTGAATACATTCACTTAATTATGCCAGTGTAACAGCATAAGTCCTAGAAGGTCACTACACTAGTTTATTAGATAGACCAGTCTGCTAGGTACACCTAATTATGACATCATTGATCTTTAAATAGGGTTGGTATAGTGGCTAAGGTCTTGGAGGACCATTGTGCTAGTATGTTAGATAGACCACATCATTTTATTTGCACCTTGGGTGCTATGACTTGATTAGGCTAATGCAGCGATCGGGGCCTAAAATATGGATCACTGCACTATTTTTTATTCCCTCTAGGTCTAATGTATCGTAGTGTCGTCTTTTTAGTCAGGCCAGTTAAATTAATTGAATAAACAATACATAGATTGAAGTTGATGTTGGAAAATAATAAAATGCATAATTTGACATGATTATCTGACTGATACTTCAGTATAAATACTCAGGGGTATTTTCACACATATGGATTTTATTGACCTGATAGCTATAGTTTTAATACTATTATTAGAAATGTTCTAAATCAATAATTTAATGGTATTTAAATGAGTAAATAGGTAACTAAATGGCATCATCAGGCATCAGGGCATTGGGTAATTTAGACATAACTGTTTTAACTGAATCTAATAATTTGAATATATTAGCATTAATATTAGATATGCTTAAATGAACCATATGACATGATTTAAATGCTTGAGTTCACCACTGAGTATATTATATACTTAGCATACCTATTTTGATGCGCAAGTAACTAAAATCAAGGTATAACCTCATGAAGCTTGCAAACAAAGTTCAAAGGATAGTTGACAGAAGGTTGTTATGTATAAATCTTATATAGCTTTTACATGTATTGTAGTTAGATGGGAATGGGAAGCCTATGTATAAGTGGCTTGTATAAACACATATGTTATAGACAATGTTTTATAATAAATATAATATCAAACTATTTTGATTATGGGGTTTCTTTTACCTGATGATATGGCATGTGAGCCCGAGGCTCTAATTAATGATTATCTAATTGTGGCCTGAGGCTTGTATGTAATTGATTTGCTAGATAGATGATGGTAGGTGTATATCTAGGGGACTAGAAAGGTCCAAGAGATGTGAGATATTGTTATTGAAGTGTTTTATAGGTGTTCAAATTTTGGTTAGTCACCCGAATAGTAGGTATACTACATAAATTAAGTAAAAATATGAGAAGTTTATAAATGACTATTTGTGGTTTGATTAGACTTATGTGTCTTTAAGTTGATTCTAAAAAAAGACAGAACCAATTTTGGAGTTAAGCTTAATCAAGTAATAAGGATTTGGTAAAAGTTAAATGAATGAACAAGGAGGACAATTTCAAGATAGGTGACCTAGCGAGAGGTGCACCGCTTATTAGGTTTCTTTAAGAATCCAATAGGAAGTGTCATACTATCTCTGCATTTCTAAGTTTGTGTAGGCTCAAAATGGCCTTTTGCATGCAGAGAAAATATGTATTTTACCACAAATGTGAGTGGTTTAGTGTTTTAGGAGTTACCAATTAGCCTCTACATAGGGACCTTTGATCTTCTATACTAAAAAGGTTTATAGTTCAGATCTTATTTATGACCCAATAATATGGGTTCCTTTATTGTTAAGTTTATCAATCCCATATCAAGCAAGCATGCATTTTATTTGAAGCAATTATTTCACCTTTTGACTTAAAAAGTGTTAATTGTAGTATTTAAAGAATACAACAAGTATATTGTACATCCAGAAACCAAGTTATTAATTAACTATGGTATGACCTAACAACTACCTATAATTCTATAACAATTAGCAATAATTGCCTAACTCCTACCTCTAGGAGATTGGTCTTTACAAAAATACATTTTTAAATGACTTTTGATTAGAGAAAACTCAAAATATTTTGTTAAGAAAACAACATCTAATTAATTTGAAAGCCATTTGTAGTGAAATTAGGCATTTGGCATGTAAAACAAGTTGTTTAACTATTTATTATAAGCCAAAATGAATAAAGGAAATAATAGGTACAAAACCAAAGGAAATGAAACAAAGCACTTAATTGGTCCTATCTGTACATTGATAAGTCTCTATAGACTCTATAAAACTCTAGCTTGTGTCCATATAAACTACTTCTTATAAGGGTTATTATATCCGTCAAGACCTCTACTCCAGTGAGTAGGGTCACTTACATACAACTCAATGGAAAAGGTTAATGATACCAAATAAGGATTCATAAGGAGGATGAGAAATACAAATACATGTGAAAATTGGAATTCAAAGTAAATATCTAAATGGACTACATTCCTCTTTATATTGAGTTTGTTTAGCCTACATAAGAGAATAAACATGCTTAAAATAAATATATCCATACAGATTACATCCTTCATGAAAGGGAGACTGTGTGGACTTAAAGATAGAATAAATAAGAATGAGATGAGATCATCCTTATGGGTTACGTTCCTCATGAAAGAGAGTCCATGCGGACTATACAATAGTTTTGGTATGTCAACAATATGCATATTATAGAACAAAATGATTATATAACATGATAAAATCAATGTTAATATGGTATACAAAATATATTAAAACATGATACATAAGACAAATAAGACACTAATATTAAACATAAGGTTGTGTGGATAACGAATCATGTATATATCAATAAAGTAAATTCGTGCGGATATGATCATGCTTATAGATAGGTCTGTTCAGTTAGGATGAAAATAATAGAATAATTATAACTATGGTGAAATATATAATATGAAATAACTAAAAATGATGACCTACTCATATGATTAAAGTGGGGATTACATAAAATCACCTCACTTGTGATCGACCATTAAAGAACCTAAGTCTATGAAAATAATAAGAATGTATAGTAAAAGGCCTCATATCTCACCTTTATAAGTAGACTTCAAGCAATAATGCATAAAGTAGAGTTTTGGAAGAAATTTGTTTTAAGTGTGGATTAATAAGACTAGTAGAGCGATTCCTAGTTAGAGTCCTCTCTTGGACCCATAGATAGTGGTATTGGTTGTTCTCAAAATTGCCTCCACTGAGATTCCCCCTTTATCATACTCAAAAGGTGTATTTTTTGGCTTAGGGTGATAGGTCTCCCATTTAAAAGTGATAGAGTCCTTCTAGAATTGGAAGGCAGAGTTTAAATAGGAAGTTTGCACTTTTAGAAGCTTTTCGTCGACAAGTCCATGTGGACTTGAATAGTTAAGTTCGTGTAGACTTAGGTTATAGGTTTTCCCTATTAGTCAATGGGCTTTAGGCTAGGTCTTGGTCCAGTTTAGTTTTAGTTCGTGTGGATATGGGTTTTGCCTTATCTATGTGAATCTTAGGCTTTGGGCTCAACTGGTTTAGGTTGGCTATGGTACGGACCTCAAAGCATTAAGTTCGGGTGGACTTATGCTAGTTAGTTTGTGTAAACTTGGTTTTTATATTGCTTGCCTTGTTGCTTGAGCCTATATCTAGTTAAACGCCAAAAAGTGAGGCGTCTATAGTTGCCCCCACTTTGGTATGTGCTGTGAAATGCCAAAGCTATAGTACATATCAAAGTACCTAAGTTAGAAATACCTACCTCAAGGTATATTTACCTAGTATAAAGCTATATCAAATACAAATGCCTACCTTTGAATTATTACAAAAATTTATGAGACCTGAGTTGTATTTTCCCTTCAAAAAATAATTGATATTATCAAGAAAACTATACTGAATATGAGTGCTTACTTATCCTTTAGTGAAGTGAAAATCAAAGTAGATCAGAACATGTTTTTGCTTTGATGTTTCTTGATAAGATTTAAAAGTAAGCTACATCAAATATGGATGCCTGCTTGTCTTCATATTAAGATAAACTACATTGAATATAGGTGCCTATTTGCCTTGAAGGGAATTTCAATTTGTTAAAGTTGAAGAAAACTACATCGAATGCATGTGCCTATTTGCCTTTAAAGGAATTGCAATTTGTTAAAGCTAAAGAAAACTATAGTGAATACAAATGTCTATTTGCCTTCAAAAGAAAGACAAACTACACCGAATACAAGTGTATGTTTACCTTTAAAGGAATCTCAAGTTTGCTAAAGCTAAAGAAAATTACACCGAGTGTGAGTACTTATTTGCCTTCTAGGGAATTTCAATTTGTTAAAGCTGAAGAAAACTAAACTAAATAT
>CANXYI012210980.1:0-10153 GCA_948208565.1 Hura crepitans | reverse complement strand
GTAAAGTTGAATTATACCTACAAATATGCCTTGAAAGGCTATAATTGGTGATTGAATATAATGGCAACAATGCCCATGTTTTAGGCCTTGTAAATGGCCTAGTGAATGAATGGCTTAAGGCTTATAAACCATGTGAGACTAATGGTGAAAACTACACTAAAAAATGTTAAGAAATGGAACTAGAATTGGCTATCAAAAAGTAATGAAATGACTATAACTATCTAGTCTGACCATTACCTAAACCAAAAATACCACTAGACAAAAAAATGGCAGTTACATGAAAAATAATTATGGAACAAAATCAAGCATAATATACATTAAATAATTGAAAATTTTAGGACTTAAAATAATCATGGAATTTACTAGGTATTGTCTAATTATGGCAATACCAGATTGAGCTAAAATTAAACTATGAGATAAAAATAATATTCATCTATTTTTTACATAAAAATATTATAAAAGGGTAATTAGTAAAGAAATAAACATAAATTAAAATTAATAGGCCATTAGTTAGACACCCACTAGATAGGTTGACTGATCAACTTAGGGATTTTAGCAGCTGCTTCACTATCTAATTTTTAGGTAAGGCCAGTACAGTGGCCTATGTTCACACTAGGGCCACTGTACTAGTTTATTAGATAGATAATTGTATACTTTTGCACACTTGATACCATTGGCTTAATTATGCCGATACAGTGGTATAGGTCTCAAAAGGCCACTACACTAGTCTATTAGACAGACAAGTCTGCTAAGCTGACCTAAATATGATATCACTGATCTTTAAATAGGGCTGGTACAATGGCCAACATCCTAGAGGGCCACTATACTAGTTTATTAGATAGACCTTATCATATTATTTGCACCTTAGGTGCTATGACTTGATCAGACCAATACAATGGTCAAGGTCTAGAATGTGGATCACTGCATAATTTTTTATTCCCTCTAGGTCTAGTGTATGGTAGTGTCATCTTTCTTGTCTGGCTAGTTAAATAAATTGAATACATAATATATAAATTGAATATGACCTTGTAAAATAATAAAATGCATAATTTGACATGATTACCTGAATGATGTTTCAGCATGAATACATAAGGGCACTTTGGTCATTTGTACACAAGTATTTTAATTGAACCTAATAATCTAAATAAGTTAATATTGTGACTATATAAGCATGAATAAACCATATAACGTGATTTAAATGCTTGAGTTCACCACTGAGGATATTATATACTCAGTATACCTATTTCAGTGTGCAAGTAACCAGAATCAAGGTACAGCCTCATGAAGCGTGCAGCTAGAGTTCAGAGGATAGTTGATAGAAGGTTGTTATGTATATATTGTATAGCTTTTGCACTCATTGTACTTAGGTTGGAATAGGTATCCTATGCATAGGTGGCTTGTATAAACACCTATATTATAGATAGTGTTTTGTAATATGCATATTATCAAACTAATTTGAATGTATGGTTTCCTTTACTTGATGATATGGTATGTGAGCTTGAGGATCTAATTTATGATTGCTTGATTATAGCCTGAGGCCTATGTTGACAATTGATAAATAGATAATGTTAGGTGTATGCTTGGGGGACTAGAAAGTTTTAAGAGATGTGAGATATTTTTATTTAAATCTTTTTACAGGTGTTAAAATGTTTGGATAGTGACCCGAACAGCCATTATGCTATCGAATTTAAGTAAAGAAAAATATGAGTAGTCTGTAAATGGCTAATTGTTGTATAAATGGACTTGTATGGGCTTAAGTTGAACCTAGGCAAAGACATAACCAATTTTGGAGTTAAACTGAATCAAATAATAAGAATTTGGTAGAAGTTAGATGAATAAACCAGAAGAGCAATTTTAGGATGGGTAACCTAGTAGGACGTGTACTGCTTCTTAGGTTTCTTTGAGAATCTAGTATGAGGTGTTACATTTGGTGGTATCAGAGTATAAATTTAATGTTCTTAGGTAGAGTACATGAGTGCAACTATCTAAATTTCAATTCCTCTAAACTGTTGTGTTGTATGAGACTAATAGGTTATTCATTTTGTAGTACGCATATAGCTAATCATATACTCAAAGGCAGGGCTAAGGAAGTGGCTAGTTTTGCACCTACAACTATACAGGGTGAATGTAATGTACCAATACCTAAACCCATTGATTCTATACAGTAGCTATAACCCTAAGTGCTTAATCAACAGTGGGTAGAAGTATCTCCTGCTCTATTATAGGAGATGGTGAACTTACTTAAACATACTGCTACTACTGCTCCACCTCTACCTCCTACAACTCTAGTACTACCTCTACCACCATCTCCTCCATAGAAAACACCTTAAGAAAGGCTAAAGAAGATGAGAGTTATTGATTTCTTGGGGAGGAAAGAGGATGATGCTACTAGAGCTGTATATTGGCTAGACAGAACATTCAAAATTTTAGAGTAACTGAACTATATAGAAGCAAAAAATTATTAGTATACCACTTATCTTCTTCAAGAAGAAGCATACAATTGCTGGAACACTATTAAGAGGAGAAAACACCTAAAGATTTGACTTGGGAGTTTCTCCTTAAGGAGTTCAAGAAGAAATACATACCTGACTCTTATAAGGACAAAAGAAGATAAGAATTTCTTGACCTAAAGTAGGGAAAAAGGACAGTGTCAGAGTACGAGAAAAATTTTACCAAGCTACTAAAGTATGTTGAAGAGTTCATTCCTAATGAAGAAGAGAAATGCAAGAGATTCTTAATAAGGCTAAACATAAAGCTTAAAATGTAGATAGCAAACCCTAGAGAGAGATTTTGCAATACCAGTTGCAATTACATATGATATGGGACAGTCTAGTGCAGTGTCAGGGGATTGTAAGAAAAGAAGAAAGGGATAGTCACAGACATAGTCTTAGCCTAGATCCCAGTATCAATTAGGATATCAGAGGCCGAGATAGGCATAATCCTAAAGATCTAAACAAGCTTCTTTCGGTAGACATCGATTGCCTCCTCGAGCTAATAGTGCTCCTAGAATAGGAGATAATAGAAATAGACCTCTAACCTGTAATACCTATCAGAAGAGACATTGGGGGTAGTGTAGATTGGCTAAAAGAGGAAGGTGTTTCCATTATGGTGCTAGAGACCATTATAGAAGAGAGTGTCCTCAGAAAGACTTAGAGGGTGCTCAGACATGGGCTTTTAATGCTACACCTCAAAATAGGGGTTAAAGGCATAATAGAGGAGAGCAGCCTAGTGCTAGTTAGGGCATAAGATCTGAGGCTCATGCTATAGCTAGATAGTATGCTATGAGAGCTAGAGAAGAGGCTATAGCACTAAATGTCATAAATGGTACTTTTTATTTATTTGATGTTCCATTTTTGGCTTTGATAGACCCTAGTTCTACACATTCATATATATGTACTGCACAAACATAAAATATAGGATTAAAGGTTGAACATATTGATATAAATATTAGAGTGAGTAATTCTATAGGACAAAGTGTAATTGTGAATAGGGTTTATAGGCAATATCCTTTAGTGATTCAGGGATATCAATTTTATGTTGATTTTATTGATCTACCATTCTACGAGTTTGATGTGATACTAGTAATGTATTAGCTAACTGAGCATCAAGCAATAATTGATTGTAGATATAAGAAATTAACCCTATAGATTGTAAAAGGCCAATCAGTGATAGTGAATGGTGAGAGAAATCCTTTGAATAATCTTATCTCTGCTGTTACAGCATGAAAACTTATTTGAAAAGGGTGTGAAGCATACCTGGCTTATGCCATTGATATGAATACTCCTAACTCTAATCTTGAACATATCCTTATTATTTCTAAATTCCCTGATGTTTTTCCTAATGAGTTGCTAAGTTTACCACCTTAAAGAGAACTTGACTTTGAAATTGAGGTATATCCTGGTATAGCTCCAATATCTATTGCTCGTTATCGAATGGCACCTGTTGGGTTAAAAGAACTAAAAGTATAGCTGTAAGATCTATTAGACAAGGGTTTTATCAAACCCAGTGTATCTCCTTAGGGAGCACCTATGTTGTTTGAAAAGAAGAAAGACGAGTCGCTCTGATTGTGTATTATTACAAGCAGCTAAATAGGATAATAGTGAAAAATAAATACTCTTTGCCTATAATTGATGATCTTTTTTATTAGTTGACAGGTACAGGTGTATTCTTAGAGATTGATTTGACATCTGAGTATCACCAGTTAAGAATTAGATAGATTGATATTCCTAACACTGCTTTTAGGAACTGATACGGGCATTATGAGTTCTTAGTGATGCCATTTGGGCTCACTAATACACCAATAGCTTTTTATGGATCTGATGGATAGCAGTTTTAAACCTTATCTAGACTAGTTTGTTGTGGTGTTCGTAGATGATATTCTAGTGTACTCTAAAAATAAGGAAGAGCATGAGTAGCATCTTAGGTTTATGTTACAAACTCTGAGAGAGAGACAGTTGTATGCTAAGCTCTATAAATGTGAGTTTTGGCTAAGTGAAGTGGCTTTTATAGGACTTATAGTTTCAGTAGAGGGAATCAAAGTTGACCTTAGTAAAGTGAAGACAATGTTAGAATGGAACCACCTAGGAATGTGATAGAAATAAGAAGTTTTTTAGGATTAGCTAGGTATTACAAAAGATTTGTCAAAGGGTTTTCCATCATTGCCACTCCTTTGACCAAATTGACTAGGAAGAATTAGAGATTTGAGTGGGATGATCAATGTCAAGAAAGTTTTGAGAAATTGAAGAAGATGCTGATAGAAGATCCTATCATGATTCAACCTGAATAGGTTAAGGATTTCACAGTGTATAGTGATGCTTCATTAAACGGTTTGGGTTGTGTGTTAATATAGGATGGAAAAGTAGTAGCTTATACTTCAAGATAGTTGAAGCCACATGAGAGAAACTATCTTACTCATGACTTAGAGATAGTTGTTATTATTTTTGCTCTAAAAATATAGAGGCATTATTTGTGTGGTGAAAAATGTTATATCTATATAAATCATAAAAGCCTGAAATACCTCTTTACTCAGAAAGAACTGAACTTGAGAGAGAAAAGATGGTTGGAATTAATAAAAGATTATAACTATTTAATTGATTACCATGCTTTGTGTAGAAAATTTCTAGTAACTTTAAAAGCCATGAATGCCAAACTAAAGTATACTCTAGAGAATGCCATTTCGGCTGAGTTGTAAGTGAAACCTAAATTCCAACAGCAGATTAAAAGAAACTTAGATGAAAGATAAGTAGTTAGTTCAAATGGTTAGTAAAGTCAAAGAGGGAAAGGCCATAGGGTTGGAAATGGTAGAAGATAGATGTCTGTATTATCAGAACAAGTTTTGTGTACCTAGCACAGATGACCTAAGATTGTAGGTCTTAAAAGTGGCACATAAAGCTCCTTATTCTATGCATATTGGGAGCACAAAGATGTATTTATACTTAAAGTCTCATTATTGGTTGCCTAGTATGAAAAGAGATATAGCAGAGTATGTTGTAAGGTGTCTGACATGTCAATAGGTGAAAGCAAAACACCAAGTTCCTTCTGAATTATTGTATCCTATAGCAATACCAGAATGGAAATGAGAGAAGGTGACCATGGATTTTGTGATGGGTTTACTTATGACCAGACGTAAATGTGATGTTGTATGGGTGATTATTGATAGATTAACAAAGATAGTTCACTTTATTATGATCAGGATGGATTATTCTTTAGAAAAGCTAGCTAGGCTGTATGTGGATGAAATAATCAAACTTCACGGTGTGCCAGTGACCATTATTTTTTATAGAGATCCTTGTTTTACCTCTAAATTTTAGAAGAAGCTACAAGAGGCATTAGGCACTAGACTGACCTATAGTATAGCTTTTCATCCTCAAACTGATGGACAGTCAGAAAGGATGAAACAGGTACTTGAGGTCATGCTATGTGGTTGTGCAATTGAGTTTAGAGGTAGTTGGGATCAGTACCTATCTTTGGTAGAATTTGCCTATAATAACACTTATCAATATAGCTTGGGAATGGCACCTTATAAAGCTCTATATGGCAGACGATGCAAAACTCCTTTGTGTTAGAGTGATGTTAGGGAGAGTAAAATTTATGGTGTTGATCTTATCAAAAATGTAAAGGAAAAAGTGAAAGTGGTCAGAGATAGATTGAAAGCTCCCATTGATAGACAAAAATCATATGCTGATATGAAATAGAGGGATATTGAGTATACAGTTGGTGAAAAATGTTTCTAAAAGTTTCTTCGTGGAAAAATGTGTTGAGATTTAGGAAAAAGGGGAAGTTGAGTCCTAAGTTTATTAGACCCTACGAGATTACAAAAAGGGTTAGACCACTAGCTTACAGGTTATCAATGCCACCTCAACTATAATAAATACATAATATTTTCCATGTTTCAATGCTTAGGAGGTACCAATCGGATCCTTCACATGTGATTCTAATGACAGATATTGAAGTACAACTTAACTTGAGCTATGAAGAGGAATGGGTCCAGATTTTGGCTTATGAGATAAAACAATTGAGGAATAAATCCATACTATTGGTCAAGGTACTATAGAGATATCGTAATATTGAAGAGGCTACATGAGAGCCAGAAGAATAGATAAAAGCCTAACATTTGCATCTTTTTGCTTTAGGTAATCTTAAGGATAAAATTTTCTAAAGAGGGGAAGAACTATAACGTGCATGCATCAATGCTTTGTGAATTGTGCCACTAGGTCTGAGAAGTGCGCTTGGGGTGCTGGGTCACTTATATGAGAACCGAGGTGGCAGCATAGGTCATGAAACATTGAGCGGCTTTAAAATGATGAAAAAGCAAAATTTCAAAATTTAGCAAAATCAATAACTCATTTTAGGCTATAAACTAGTAATCTGTAGGGTTAAACTAAGTCAGGTCAGGAATGATCTAGGCTATGCCCTAATGGACCCAAAAATATTATACCCTGAAGCCAAAAAATTCAACTAAGTCCATTGGTGAAAGAATTTTTGAATTTTGAGGTTGTTTGCAAATTCTCATAATTTTTTAGTTGGCATGCAAATCAAAATAATTTAAAAACTGCACTATCGATGGAATTTGACTGCTAAAATTTATGAGTATGTAGAGGGGATTAAAATAGGAATTTTAAAATAAATGGTGTAATTTTTTGATGTCCCTATGATTTTTAAAATTTTCTTGAAATTTTTACCAAAATCTAGCCATTTCGGGATGGGTCGAGAGGGTGTGTAACCCATTTGGACCATGCCAGCTGGCCTAAGGGTCATGACACATGTCCATGAGTGGTCACAATTGGACATGTGTCCAAATCCACTTAAACAAAAGGAATTTTCTTTCTTCTCTTCTGCCCAAAACTAATGCCATCTTCATAAATGAAAGCCATTTTCATCTTCTTCCATTACTCATTTTTGAAAAATCTCACCACATAATTCACTCCTATGTGTTAGGGATACAAGGGAAGAAGAATTACAGTAAAATGACTTCTATAGAATTAATTAAAAATCTCCAAAGTTTCTTGGGTCAGAGCAGTCCAACAAATGTAATTAGGTGAGTTTTCATGGCTTTAATTTGATTTTTCTTCATGATTTTTTTGCTGGAAATAGTTGCTTAGGATGCCTAAGGTCTAATAAGATGTGTGGTGTGTGATTTTTAGGCAATTCACGGGAAGAATTAGCTTAAAGAGAAGGGGAGAAGCTACCATAGGGGCTAGAATTGAGGTTTGAAGGCATGGAGTGCTTGTTATTACTAAGGTATGTAAACTTGACCATCTACTCATGATACCTTTAAATTAAGGCTAGAAAAGGGCTTTGAATGAGGCTGTTAAGGCATTAAATGGTTAGCTAAGTGATTTAATCAAAATAAGATGATTTGAGTGAAAAATGTTTAGTTATAATGCTAAACCCCTTGTTGGTCGAGACATTGAAGGAGCTAAATGGTGTGTATAAGTAAGTGTAAAGTGATTTTGGGACTAGTTTACATGTTTGTGTGGTGAATGATATGGTGTGACAACTTGAATATTTGAACCATGTACATTGAACAAGAAGTTAGTGTGTGGCTAAGAGGTTTGGGGTATATGATGGCATGTTTATAGTACTAGAGGCAATTGCAATGTTATTGGTATTGAGAAATAATAGAATGGTGTATGTATGGCTTAGAAATTATATGGTAAGCATAAAAGGTGTAAGCACCTGAAAACATGAGCAAGTGGTGTGTATAGGTGCATTGCTTTATCCAGTGATAAAAAATGTTGTTAAAGGTCTTTGATGAATGCTTGTCTATGCATGTATATGATTGTTAGCTTGGCATGTGATTTGGGTGTAAATCAATGAATAATGTGTGATTAATATGTGTATTAGGCCTATGAGGTATGAAATGAATGGCATAACATATACTAAGATGAATTGGTATATGAAAGCATAAAAACTCCACAATGGCTGAGACATGTATTGTGCCTAAACTTCCTTTAGGTGGCACGAAAGTTAACTTATGTGTGTGTGAATACATTTAGTCGATGTATGAAAGGTTGAATGTATGATTAACATTGGTTAAATACATGATAATGAACTTGAACAAAGGATTGTACTTGAACATGGACTTGGATAAAACATCCTAAAAGATGGCATAAAGTGAACATGTAATATATGGTTGAATAGGACCTAAAATATGCCTTTAAGGGCTATGATTGGTGATTGAATATGATGGAAACAATGCCTATGTTTTGGGCCTTTTGGAAATGGCCTAGTGAATAAATAGCTTAGGGCCTATAAACTATGTGCGACTAATGGTGAAAACTGTACTAAAAAATGATTAGAAATGGAACTAGAATTGGCTATCGAAAAGTAATGAAATGACCTATAACTGTCTAGTTTGACCATTACCTAAACCAAAAATACCACTGGACAAAAAATTGGTAGTTACATGAAAAATAATTATGGAATAAAATCAAGCATAATATACATTAAATAATCGCAAATTATAGGACTTAAAATAATTATGGAATTTATTCGGTACTATCTAATTATAGTAATACTAGACTGAGCTAAAATTGAATAGCGAGATAAAACTAATATTTGTTTGTTTTTCACTTAAGAATATTATAAAAGGGTAATTAATAAAGAAATAAACGTAAATTGAGATTAATGGTCCATTTATTAGACACCTATTAGATGAGTTGACCAGTCAACTTAGGGATTTTAGTAGCTACTTCATTGTCTAATTTTCAAGCAAGGTTGGTACAGCAGCATAAGTCCATATTGGGCCATTGTACTAGTTTTTCGGATAAACAATTGTATATTTTTGCACACTTGATGTCATTGGCTTAATTATTCTAGTGCAGCTGCGTATGTCCTTGAGGGCCGCTACACTAGTCTATTGGAAAGACTAGTCTGCTAGGTAAACCCAAATATGACATCACTAATCTTCAAATAGGGCTGGTACATCAGCTAAGGTCCCAGAGGGCCACTATACTAGTCTATTAGACAAACCTCATCATGTTATTTGCACCTTAGGTGCTATGACTTGATTAGACCACTGCAGCCGTCGAGGTCTAAAATATGGATCACTACACAATTTTTTATTCTCTCTAGGTCTAGTGTATGGCAATCTCATCTTTCTAGTTGGGCTAGTTAAATAAATTGAATAAAAAATATATGAATTGAATATCACCTTGTAAAATAATAAAATGTATAATTTGACATGATTATCTAAATGATGTTTTAGCATGTATACATAGGGGAATTTTGGTCATTTGGACACAACTATTTTAATTAAAACTAATAATCTGAATAAGTTAATATTATGACTACATATGCATGAATAAGCCATATGACATAATTTAAATGCTTGAGTTCACCACTGAGTATATTATATACTCAGCATACCTATTATATATTGGTAGTGGTATAGGTTTCAAAGGGCCATTGCAGTAGTCTGTTCGATAGACTAGTCTACTAGGTAGACCTAAATATGACATCATTGATCTTTAAACAGGGATGGTAAATAGCCAAGGTCCCAAAAGGCCACTATACTAGTCTGTTAGATAGACCTTATCACGTTATTTGCACCTTGGGTGCTATGACTTGATTAGGCTAATGCAGCGATTGAGGTTCAGATGTGGACCACTGCACTATTTTTTTATTCCCTTTAGGTCCAGTGTTTGGCAAA
>CANXYI012210951.1:0-11857 GCA_948208565.1 Hura crepitans | reverse complement strand
TTTATAAAGGAAAATCATGTATATGATATAGGTTGGGTATAGTTAGCATAGTAGCTAAAGTTGTCTATTAGTTTTAGGCTTAAAGCCACTGATTATATAAAAGGCCTTTATTTAAATGTTTTTAATTTTTATGTGTTCTGATGATTATGGGCCTCAGGCCCTGTTTGTTGTCTATGATATGTGTGATGATATTAGAGGACAAGAAGGGTCTAGGTGGTGATAGGTGTTGAAATTATTATTAGCAGTTTTATTCGACAAGTGTATATTTTTAGAAATGTCACTAGGTAGCCATTATGCTGTCCGAATTTTTATAGAATTAATTATTGACCTAAAAATGGATTTTTGTTGTTGTTATGACTTTTATAATGATGTTTGAGGATTAGACTGGAGTTTTATGAAATAAATGTCTAATAAATAAACAAAATAATAAGTGTGAAATGAAGTAGGACTAGAAGAAATTTTAGGATGGATGACCATATGGAAGTGACATCACCTACCAAGTTTCATAAGGAATCAGGTAAGGGTATTACATTAGGTGGTATCAGAGCCTAGGTTTAGGTACTCTTTATGAGTGCCAATGTCTAGGATTTCATTTTCTAATAAGTTGCATTGCAACGACGCAGATAGGTTGTTGTCTTTTATAGTGATACAAGATGAGTGAAAGCAGTCTAGTAGAATGAGGATAAGAGGTAGCTAGCCATGCTCATAGTACTTTTTAGGGAGCCGCAACTAGTGCAACTACACTAGAGCCTTTTGATGCTACACAATAGCAATAGCCATAGCTATAGCAGTAGGCTTAGGTCTCTTTAGCACTTTTACAGTAGATTGTTGATTTATTAAGACACACAACAACACCAGCTCTTGTACCTCCTCCACCTTTAGCAGTACCACAGAAGATACATTTAGAGAGAGTTAAAAAGATAAAAGTAATTGATTTTTTGGGAACTAAGGAAGATGATACAATTATAGTAGAGTGTTAGTTGGAAATGACACTAAGAATCATAGAAAAGTTAGAATGCATATAAGAGGAAAGTTTGAAGTGTTCTACCTCCCTTCTCTATGAGGAAGCTTTCCATTGGTAGGATATAATGAAGAAATGGAAAGCAGTAGCAGATGTAACTTGGGAATTCTTTCTGTAAGAGTTTAAAAAGAGATATATCCTAGAATCTTATAAACACAAGAGTTCTTGGACTTAAAGTAGGGAAGAAGATATGTGTATGAATATGAAAAAGATTTTACAAGATTTAGTCGATAAGTAGAGGAATTTTTAACTACTGGAGAGGAAAGATGCAAGAAGTTCCTGAAGGGCCGCAATATGGAGTTACACATGAAAATAGCCAACCCGAAGGTTGCAAACTTTATAGTTTTGGTAGTAGTAGCCCATGATATGAAAGAGACGTTGCAAAAAAAGAGGGACTTTTTTCAGAGGAAGAGGCCTTATAGACTAAGTCAGGCTAGTGTAACTCATGGAGCTAATAAAAACTAGAGGGAGACCTAGTTTCAGTCTTAATTAGTTCAGTAATCACAAAGATAGCCCCAGTCATTGAGGTCGACTTAGGATTTTATATCTAAGCCTTAACCATCTCAACGAGCCTCTAGTGCCCTAGCATCAGCACCTAAGGGTACACCCTTAACTTGTTAGACTTATACCTAAAAACATTGGGATCAGTGTTGGCTAACAAAAAAAGGAGAGTGTTTCATTTGTGCGGCTAAAGACCGTTACTAGATGAATTGTCCTTAGAGGCAAACTGAAGCAACTTGAAATCAGACATTAGTAGTACCATAGAATAGGGGATAGAGATAGACTAGATGTGACTAGCTGAGTATTAATTAGAGGACCAGGTGGCATGGGTTATAATAAGAGAGTATGCCATCAGAGCTTGTGAGGAGGTAGAGGCTCTATATGTCATTGTTACTACTTTTTAGATATTTGATGTACCAATTTTAGCTTTAATAGATCCTAGACCCACTCACTCTTATATTTGCACCACACAAGCACATGAAAGGGGTTTAAAACTAGACTTTACAGGCATAGACATTCAAGTAAGCAATCCAATCAGAAGGTGTGTGATAGTGAATAAAGCATATAGACACTATCCACTAGTGATCCAAAAACAAATATTCTTTGTACACTTTATTGAACTTCCTTTTCACAAATTTGAAAGCATCTTGGGCATGGACTAGTTATTTGAACACCAGGGTATGGTTGACTGAGAACATAAGATCCTTACCCTCTAAATAGTAGAGGGATATAAAGTGGTAGTTGTGGGTTAGAGAAATTCCCTAAATAACATCATCTCAACTGTTATAACAAGGCAACTCATTCATAAGGGTTGTGAAGCATACATAACCTATTTAATTGACACTATGAATTTTTTGATGTGTTCCTTAAAGATTTACTAGGACTGCCTCTACAGTGGGAGCTTGATTTTGAAATTGAAATATATCCTAGTACTTCACCTATATCTATTACACCATACAAAATGACACCTATAGAGTTGAAAGAATTGAAGGTACAATTGTATGAATTGCTAGATAAGGGCTTCATCAAACCTAGTATTTCACCATAAGGAGTATCTATGCTCTTTGTAATGAAGAAAGATGGGTCACTTCGACTATGTATTGATTATAGGCAGTTGAATAAGGTGACTAGGAAAAATAAATATCCTTTGCCTAGGATTGATGATCTTTTTAATCAGCATTGAGGCTTCATTATTTTTTCAAAGATTAACTTAAGATTAGGGTATTATCAGCTAAGGATTAAAGAGTCTAATATACCTAAGTTTTCCTTTAGAACCAAGTGGGTATTATGAGTTCTTAGTGATACCATTTGGACTCATTCATGCTCCAGTAGCCTTTATGGGTTTAATAAATAGGGTTTTCCAACCATATATAGATATGTTTGTGGTGGTTTTTTTTAATGACATTCTAGTGTACTCTAAGACCAGGGAGGAATATGAACAACACCTCAAAGTAGTGTTACAAATGTTGAGAGAGAAGTAGTTATATGCTAAACTAAGTAAATTTGAATTCTAGCTTAATAAAGTAACTTTTTTAGGTCACCTTATGTTATTAAAAGGCATTAGAGTAAATCTAAGAAAGGTTAAAGCTGTCTTGGAATGGTAACCTCATAGGAATGTGACTAAGATATGGAGTTTCCTAGGATTGGATGGTTACTATAGGAGATTCGTAAAAGGTTTCTCGATGATTGCATCACCACTGACCAAGTTGATAAGGAAGAATATAAAGTTTGAATAGGATGACAAATGTCAAGAGAGTTTTGATAGACTAAAGGCAATGCTGACTGAAGCACCTATCTTTGTTAAACTTGAATAGAGAAAGGACTTTGTCATTCATAGTGATGGTTCGCACAATAAACTCAAATGTGTACTGATGTAAGAAGGTAAGGTAGTAGCATATGCTTCTAGATAGCTGAAGCCATATGAGAGGAATTATCTAACTTATGATCTAGACTTAGTTGTAATTATTTTTGCATTAAAAATATGGAGGCATTATTTCTGTGGAGAAAAGTGTTACATTTACACTGATCATAAAAGTCTAAAATATCTACTTGCCCAAAAGGAGTTAAACTTGAGGTAGTGATAGTGGTTAGAATTTATCAAGGATTATGATTGCCTGATAGACCATCACTTGGAAAAAGCTAATATAGTTACAGATATATTGAGCTAAAATTTGAAAGTGATAATGAGAGTAATGAATGTTAGAATGGAATATATAGAGAAAGTTGCCATCTTAGATGAATTACAAATTAAGCCTGATTTTAAGCAATAGATAAAAAATGCAAAGATATAAAATCGATAGCTGGTACAAATTATCAGTAAAGTCAAAGAGGGGAAGACTATAGTGTTTGAGTTAGGAGAGGATGGATGTTTATATTACCATGGCAGGTTGTGTGTATCTGATACAGATATCTTGAGAATATAGATTTTGAGGGAGGCATATTAAGCTCTCTATTCCATACATCTAATCTATACAAAAGATGTACCTAAGCTTAAGACCTCACTATTATTGGTTAGGGACAAAGCATGATGTAGCTGAATATGTAGCCAAGTATTTGACATGTCAGCAATTAAATATAGTGCATCAAGTTCCTTCTAGATTATTACATCTAATAGTAATACTAGAATGGAAATAGGATTATGATATGATTACAACTATCTTGGAACAAGTGTGATACTATGTGGGTGATTATAGATAGGTTGACCAAGACAACACATTTTATTCTTGTAAGGATGTATTACTCCTTGGAGAAGCTAGCACAACTATATATTAATGAAATTGTGAGACTTCATGTTGTGCCAGTAACCATCATTTCAGACGGAGATCCTTAATTCACCTCTAGGTTTTGGAAGAAATTGCATGAATCTCTTAGTTATAGAGTAACATATAGTATAACTTTTCACCCTCAGATAGAAAGGTAATTAGAATGGGTAATACAAGTACTGGAAGACATGTTACATAGCTACATGATGGAGTTCAAAGGAAGTTAGGAATAGTAGTTGTCTTTGGCTAAATTTGTATATAATAATAGTTATTAAGCTAGTTTAGGCATGGCACCCTATGAGGCATTATATGGTAGAAGGTGCAAAATTCCTCATTTGTTGCAGTGAAGTGCGTGAAAGCAAGATCATGGGAGTTAACTTAATCAAAGATGCAAAGGATAAAGTCAAGTTTATCAAAGACATATTGGAAGCTTCCACAGGTCAACAAAAATCCTATGCTGACTTGAAAAAAAGAGATATAGAATTTTAAGTGGGTGAGAAAGTGTTCTTGGAGGTATCAGTATAGAAAAAGGTACTCAGGTATGGCAAGAAAGGAAGGCTTAGTCCTAGATTCATTAGTCTTTATGAGATTACAAAACATGTGGGGCCAGTGGCATAAATTCTAGCCTTAACCTAAGTTATAGTAGATCCATGATGTATTCCATGTATCGATGCTTAGGTGATACAAATCTGATTTGTTATGTAATACATAAAAAGGATATCTAAGTATAGGTAGACATAACTTATAAGGAAGAACTAGTACAAGTTCTCACTTGAGAAGTGAAGCAGTTATGGAATAAAACCAAATAACTAGTCAACGAGTTATGGAAACATCATAATACAAAAGAAGCTAATTGGAAAAGCAAAGAGTAAATGTAGGCATAATACCCATATTTATTTTCAACAAGTAATTTTAAAGATAAAATTATATAAAAGGGGAAGAATTGTAACATCGGTAAAATCAAGGTTACATAAAAAGTACCTCTGAGGCTCAAACAGTTTTCTAGGGGAGTCGAGACACCTTTGTGCAACCAAGAAGGGGCATACTAGTCATGAAACTTTCATGGGCTAGAAAAGGGGCAAAATAAATGAATTTAAAAATTTAGCAAAACCAATAATTCCTTTTAAGCCATAAGCTAATGAATCGTAGCCTTAAATGGACTTAGGCCAAGAATGACCTTAGATATGCCTAGATAGACCTAAAAATATTTTATCTTGAAGGTCAAAAATTCCACTGAGTTCATTGGTGAAGGAATTTTAATTTTCTAAGGCTATTTGATAATTTTTTGGAATTACTCTATCTGTTAAGAAATTAGTTAACCAACTTACTAATGGAATTTTTATTTGAAATTTTATGAGGCCCTAAATAGGCCAAATCAAGGATTTTTAGAATAAACAAAAATATTTTTAGACATCTAAATAAATTTTTAAAATTGCCTAAAGTTAAAGCTAAAATTGGGTTTTTAAGGGTCGCTAGAGCACCATGTGTCACCACTCAAGTTACCCACTCACAAATATAAAAGTTGTTGCCATATGTATAACCACTCCCATGCTAAATCACCTCCCCCTCAACTCATCTCCCTCATTTCTCCTTCTCCCTTTCCTAATGCTATTTCCACCATCTCCTCTAACATTTTTTCACCTTTGCCACCACAAACTACCACTAATCCTCCACTAAAAATTAGTAAAAATATACAAAAAATTGTCCCTAAGTTCTTTAGATAACATAGCTACCCTTAGAAGTTGAAAATATTAGCTTAAGTTCAAGTTACATATATGGTAGTCTAAAAATTTAAGTATGGTGTAAGGTGCCTTTTCTTGCTTTTTATTTTAGTTTTAGTTAGTCTTTATTATTCTAAGAATTACTATGCTTTTAGATTTCAAATTGGAGCCTTAAGTGATTTTTGGTGAACTTTCTAATTTAGAATTCAATTATGTAGGTGTAAGAACAATTGGTAAGCAATAAAAGAATTATAGCTACTAAAGAATGAGAAGGGATATGAGAATTCATTACGTATGTGAGTTTGATATAATACTAGCATGCCATGATGAAATTATATGTGAATTGCTATGAAAAAGTTTATGGAAGTGTACATTTGATCATGTACGTGTATGGAATGTTGATATAAGCATGGTATCATGTTATTTGTATGTAAAAAGGATGGTACGTATATGAATTTATTGAGAAAAATGCATATGTTATTTGTATATGAATTTAGTGGTCATGATATGGTCGAGATGATAGCATGGCATGACATAATAAGCTCATAGATGTATGATATGAATACATGATGTAAATTAGGGGAATTATAATATGTGGCATGAATATGGATGTGTGTATGTGAAATTAGTGAGAAAAACATGTGTGTATACATTTTGTGTCCTTATGGCTGAGTGGTGTAGGCATGACATGTGTGTGTGAATTATTGGTATAAGTGTGCCATGATGTTATTAGCTTCTCAATATAATGGTATGTATTTGATTTAGGTTAGAAATGCATATGTATGTGCATGATCATGATATGGCTAAAAGGTATGACAAGGTGGGTAAGGCATGGCATGTTTGGTATGGCATGTATCAATAAGGTGACATGGTAGAAATGTGGTATGTGTAATGAAATGTAAGGGTGTGTATATGTGTGACCATTATGTGTGAATGGCTGAGAGGTAAGCTATGGTTTGTCACAGCATGGAATGTATACGTGGCATGGTACTTAATGTGTAATGATAAATCATATGGCGTATGAGATGTGTGAAACATATTTATACAATGAAACATAAGTAAACATATGTATAAATATGGCTTAATGTGTGGCTAATAAAAGGTAGTCTAAATATGTTAATAATTTGGTGTAAGAAATGGTATGGAAATGGCTTGAAAGAAAAGTACTTAAATTGGCAGAAAAGTGACCTAAAATGGCTTAAGAATGACACATAATTTAGGCACCTGAGGAAATTTGATTTGGTAATAATTTATGATCCATATTATAGATATATTAGGATGAATAGGTTGAGATCATATATGGCCTTGTATAGCATGGAATTGAGACTTGAGACTTGAAATGGCATGATAAAGTGCCTAATAAATAGTGGCCATTGGCCTATAGTTGTGTCCTAAAAAAATAAATGGACTCATAATAGTGTTATGAAAAAATGGATATATAGAAATAACTTGCAATAGGGACATATAATGGCAAAATAAAAAGAAAATAAAAAGGACCTATATTTGTCCAGTGAAAAATGAGCATATTAAAATGACCAATAGCTGTGTATTAATCACTTGAAAGCAAATTAAATAAATGTTCTGTAATTGAATACATTTTAATTAAATGACAATCAACCCATTATTTATACACCACTGAATTGGTTGACGGGTCAACTAAGGATTTGTAGTTATAAGAGGCACTGGTCCTTCTAGTCCTGATCAGTGTGATTATATAGGTGGGTGCAGCCACCATGGTTCTGATATTTAGGCCTTGCACACTCGGGTATTGGGAGGTCTATAGGACAGATTCCTACTACTCATTTTCTTGATTATGGATATTCGAAGATTCCATAAGGATGATCCCTACTATCCATAAGAATTGCCTGAAATTGATTTTTGGGATATTGGGAGTTCCACATACTGATCCCTACTATCTTTACTATACGGTATTAGGAGGTTCCTATGAACTGATCCATGCTATCAGATTCGGTAGGTGCAGCTATTGAGCTACCCATATTTTGTATTTCCCTTTTCTCTAGTGTCTTAAAGAGTTATCTATCTAGGCAGACCTAAATAAAAAACACAAAAAGAAATTTAATGAAATAGGACAATTTATGTATAAAGACTAGTTTTCTAGGGCTCTTAGATTCGGTTTGCCTGATGATGATGAAAAGGACAAAAATCCCAAAAATGGATTTTTTAAGTCCAAACCGAAGATTTGAAAAGTTTTTCTTAGAAAAAAATCAATCAACGGCTGTTTTGAAGACAATAGGCCATTCCCATGAGGGGAACGGCTGTTTTGGGCCCAAAACGGCCAAAATAGGTCATCTTCACATGCAGGACGGCCGTTCTAGGCCTAAAATGGCCAAAATTGCTGTTTTGGCTTCAAAAATGGCCGTTTGGGATGTTTGGCCCAAAACGAGTGTTTCTGTGCACAGAATGGTCATTTGGGCCAAGAACAGCCAAAATGGCCGTTTTGCTCTAGAAAATGGCCATTTTCACCTAAAACAACTGTTTTCAACTCAAAAAGCTCATTTTGTGCCTCGGGGTCAAGCATAAAAACGAAATGGGTTATCTTAAGCTAAGGTTGGTCATTTTAAAGAGAGAGAAAATTTCTTAGAGAGAGAAAATACCCAAAAAAAGGCAAAAAAACTCTTTTAACTTCATTTTTTTGGATTTTTTCGAAGATTCAAGAACCGTTATCAATCTAATCCAAGATCTTTCTGAAGGCAAATATACCGGTGTGTTCACCGATCCATTTTTCTTCTATTTTTAAGTTTTTCTTTTTCCATTTTATCCATCTACCAGTAAGATGTAATAAATTATTTGTGCCATATTTTTTTACGTTTGTGAGATTGCTTTTTTTCATTTAATTTCTATCTATTCTTTTTATTTTTGCTTCGCATCTAAAAATATTATTTCAATCATTTAAGCTGATTTTATTTTTCTTTTTGCATTATCCATCTATTAGTTCAATATGAAATTTATTTGGGCAATTTTTTTTTATTTTTGTGACTGTCTATTTTTTTTATTTTATGTCTATCTTTTTATTTTTGCTTCGCATCAAAAAATACTATTTTTGTCGTTTTGGGCTGATTTTATCTTTCTTTTCAGATTATCCATTTACCGGTTAGTTGTGATAATTTGTTTGTGCAATATTTTATAATTTTATGGCTGTTTATTTTTATTTAATTTCTATCCATTTTTCTATTTTTGCTTCGCATACTAATGTATTATTTCTATTGTTGTATTGCGAGTTATTTGATTATTTAGGGGTTGATTGCTTTTGATTATTGCCTTATTGCTTATTAGATTGTATTTTAGGCATCTCAAAATTTAATTTTATTTTTTTTCTATTCGGGTAGATTGTATTTTTAACTAATTGCCTTGTATTTTATTTTTTTTATTTTTGAATCATTTCCCAATATATTCCATGAATGCTGTAATAATTAGGAAAATGAATTTTCATGCTATTGGAAAAATAACCAAAATATTTTTCTTTAATTAATTGGCATTTTAGTAATAAAATGGGCTTGATTTTTCTTAATAAAAGTAATAATAAAATTATTTTCTAAAAATTGACATGTGAGAACTAAAGTTCTCAAATTAAATCCATTGCCTGATTTTATGTATGATACTTCCAATTTTAGTCTCAAAATATTCGATGAATGCCAAATTAGGTAGAAAAATGATTTTACATAGTAAAAAAAATAATAATCAAAATCAAAATCATATTTTTACTCTAGTAAATTGATGTTTTCCTAATAAAATAAATTTCGATTCATTCTTAATAAAAGTTACAACAATAACATTTATTTTCTAGAATTGACATTTGAGAACCAAAGTTCTCAAGCCATTTTTCCTAATAAAAGTCACCACAATAAAATTCACAATTCCAAATTAGCCTATGAGAGCTAAAGTTCTCAAACCTATCATTGGATTTCAAATAAAAGGTCATTACAATAAAATCCATTTTCAAAATTGGCATGAGAGAATCAAAGTTCTCAAAATAATCAATTGCCCGATTTCATGTATGTTATTTTGATTCCAAGCACCTATCTATTTTTCTGTAAATATATTTTGTAACTTCTTCTACATGAATGTGTGATTTACTATAATTGCAAAACATTGCTTGAGAAAAGGAATATTATCATAAATTCAACATGAATTTTCATATTAATTTGAGGTATAAATAAGAGTAGGGTTTTAAACTGCTCTAGTTTAGGCCTTACAAGGTATTTCCTGACTCTATCGGGTGGCGACTCTTACCTTGCGGTGCCTAACTCGCACCACTTAGGCTAATAAAAAATGAGCAGCCCTAGATTCCTTTAGCTTCCTTCTCGTCTTTTGAGACTCGAAGAGTGAGACTTAAGTTGAGTCTTAAGTTGCTTCGGTTTAATCAATGTAAGGAAAAAAAGGGATACAAACAGTGGTGACTCTGCTGGGGACACTATAAGACTGTACTCCAAAAGTACCTCAAATTAATATAGAACTTCATATTTTGAATTTATAATGTTATTTCTTTTTGAAGTTGCATTACATTTTAGAGCCTTTGAATAAGGTAGGCATCCTTTTTATACCCTGATGTCATTTTAAAGCATGAACTCAATTTCACTAAAATTGGAAGATTGTTAAAGGTGGCATCAAATCTAAGCCTCATGCCTTTAAAGTGTATGAAATGGTGAATAAATCAGTCGTATGCTCATGACAAGATAGACCTATTATGGAGGAACTATGCTTGGATGACCATAACTGGCACGACCAAACCATCAGCCCATTTAATGACCAATAGCAATTTCCCCTAGGCACCTTAGTTAATGATGCATTGTGTGCTATATGGGCCTATATACATGAAATGTGACTTAATCATCTCGAAATATTGTTGAACCCATTCGGCCTTTTCCAATTGGAATAGGCTAAATCCTGCATTTTGGCTTGATTGAACATATCCAATGTATATGGGCCAAATATCTTACAAGCACTCTTCTTTATGAGAGAAATAATGTTCAGCTACCCTTCATTTTTTATTCAAACCTATTAGGGTCCCCGATGTCCCATAGGTAAGCCCTCATAAGAAAGAGCACTTTGACCTTGTGTGTGGAAAGTAATAAAGTTGAAATGTTTTTTTTTTTTGCTTGTGTTTGACTTTATATTCACTAATGTGTATCTTTCTTATTTTCATGTACATATATGTAAAATTGTAAGCCTATATCATTATGATAAGCTATCATGTATAGCTACATCAGTCTACACTTGAGTACATATACATATATGCATAAGTAACCTTTTGTCCATATACCACATAAACCTCTATACTAACACCATGCATACATGTATCAACATATGTCAAATAGATTTTTGTAGGTTCACTCATGCATCCATTAAGTATATGTAGCCTTTTAGACATGCATATAGTACTTATCATACATTATACCTCATTTTATATATACATGCATCATGTTAGTCCATGCACAGTAATGTCATCATAACGCACATCATCCATCACAAGAAATCATCCACACATGCATACACTTGGCATCCTATCATGTCACACACTTATCACACATTACCACTATCTTAGTATATTTTGTATCCATCATGCAACACACTATATAGAAATACATCTCTTACATCCTCATCTAATGAATCATGTATATATGCATTCCATAACACTGCATAATTCTTGACATCATTATGAGTAAGTTGTCATACATCTTCATTTCATGCATTTTAGGTATGTATCTACAAGTCATTCACACCATCATGCAATAGTCATTCATTATGATAGAATCTCATTTTATCTGCACTAGTTATATAATAGCCATGCATTGCATTAATCATTTGCATAACTACTATATTTGAAGTTGTTT
>CANXYI012210900.1:0-12572 GCA_948208565.1 Hura crepitans | reverse complement strand
ATAACCTTTTTGATTAGTTGAGAGGGGCAGCTATGTTTTTTAAGATTGACTTAAGATTCGATACCATCAGTTGAGGATTAAGGAGGCTGACATACCTAAGACTGCTTTCAAAACCCGATATGGGTATTATGAGTTTTTTGTGATGCCATTTGGGCTCACTAATGCTCTAATAGCTTTCATAGATCTTATGAACAGAGTGTTCTAGCCTTATTTAGATCAGTTTGTAGTGGTATTTATAGATGACATCCTAGTGTATTCTAGAAGCTAGGAAGAGCATGAATAGCATCTTCGAGTGGTGTTACAGATTCTTAGAGAGAAATAGTTGTATGCCAAACTCAATAAGTGTGAGTTTAGGCTAAGGGAAGTTGCCTTTCTAGGCCACATAGTGTCAGTTGAGGGAATCAAGGTTGATCCCAGCAAGGTGAAAGCAGTGCTAGAGTGGGAACCACCTATGAATGTTATGGAGGTGAGAAGTTTCCTGGGATTAGCTGGTTACTATAGGAGGTTTGTGAAGGGATTCTCCATTATTGCAACTCCTTTGACCAGACTAATTAGAAAGAATGTAAAGTTTGTATTAGATAATCAGTGTCAAGCCAATTTTAATACGTTGAAACAAATGTTGACAAAGGCTTTTATCTTGATTCAGCTTGAACAGTGTAGGGATTTTATGATATATAGTGATGCCTCACTGAATGACTTAGGTTGTGTATTGATGCAAGATGGAAAAGTAATAGCTTATGCTTCCAGGCAATTGAAGCCACATGAGAGAAACTATCCTACACATGATCTGGAGTTAGCTGCTATTGTGTTAGCTTTAAAGATCTGGAGACATTATTTGTATGGTGAGAAGTGTTACATATATACAGATCATAAAAACTTAAAATACCTCCTTACATAGAAAGAACTAAACTTGAGATAAACAAGGTGGTTGGAATTAATTAAGGATTAGGATTGCATCATTGATGCTTATCTGAGAGTAGCAAATGTTGTGGCCGATGCTTTAAGTAGAAAGTTTATGGTGATCTTGAAAGCTATGAATGTCAAGTTATAGTATACTTTAGAAAATGTTGTATTGGCTGAGTTACAAATGAGGCTAGATTTTAGGCATTAGATCAAAGAGAATCAAATGAGAGATGAACAGATGGTTCAGATGATTAGTAAAGCTAAAGAGGGGAAGGCCATAGGATTTGAGTTATCAGAGGATAGGTATTTATACTATCAAAACAGGTTGTGTGTACCTAATATAGATGACTTGAGAGTATAAATACTTAGAGAAGCACATGAAGTTCCTTATTCCATGCACCCAGGGAGCAAAAAGATGTACTTGGAATTGAAATCCCAGTATTAGTGGCTTGGTATAAAGAAAGATGTAGCAGAAAGTTGAGCATCAGGTTCCTTCTAGTTTGCTATATCCTATAGCAATACCAAAATGGAAATGGGAGAAAGTGACCATGGACTTTGTGGTAAGATTGCCTATGACTAGAGGCAAGTGTGATGTTATGTGGATAATAGTGGATAGATTGACTAAGACAACTTATTTCATCCCTGTCAGAATGGTCTATTCCTTAAAAAAGTTAGCTAGACTATATATGGATGAGATAGTCAGATTGCATGGTGTGCTAGTGACTATCATTTTTGACAGAGATCCTTGCTTTACTTCTAGATTTGAGAGGAAGTTATAGGAGGCATTAGGTACCAGATTAGCTTACAGCACAACATTTCATCCTCAGACTAACAAACAATCAGAGAGGGTAATACAGATATTACAAGATATGTTGCGAGGTTGTGCCATTGAGTTTAAGGGTAGTTGGGATCAATATTTATCTTTGGTAGAGTTTGCCTATAATAACAGCTACCAGTCTAGTTTGGGAATGGCACCGTATGAGGCACTATATCGCAAACAATATAGAACTCCCTTGTGTTGGAGTAAGGTTGGGGAAAGAAAGATTATTGGTGTTGAATTGATTAAGGATGCTGAAGAGAAAGTAAAAATAGTTAGAGAAAGGTTGACGAAAACAATTGACAGACAAAAATCTTATGCTAACCTGAAGCTGAAATACATTGAATATGCAGTGGGTAATAGGGTGTTCTTAAAGGTTTCTCCTCGGAAGAAAATTTTGAGGTTTGGTAAAAAGGGGAAACTGAGTCCCAAGTTTATCAGGCCATATAAGATCATTGAGAGAGTTGGGCCTCTGGCATATAAGCTGGCATTACCCTCTGAGTTACAATAGATTCATGATGTATTTCATGTTTCCATGCTTAAAAGGTGCATATCAGATCTTTCACATGTGATTCCAATGTCAGAGATTAAAGTGCTGCCTGACTTAAATTATGAAGAAGAACTAGTTCAAATTTTGGCTCGAGAGGTGAAACAATTGCAAAATAAATCCATACCACTAGTTAAGGTGTTATGGAGGTATCACAATACAGAAGAGGCTACTTGGGAGCTAGAGGAGTTAATAAAAGTCCAATATCCACAGCTATTTACTTAAGGTAATTTTGAGGATGAAATTTATTTAAAAGGGAAAAAATGTAACGCATGTGATCTGAAGCTCTGTGAATAGTGCCACAGAGCCTGGGAAGTGTGCTGGGGTTATTGGGTCACTTGCACATGGACCAAAGCAGTGCCACTAGTCATGAAACTTCAAGAGGCTTCAAGTTGATGAAAAAGTTGAAATTTAAAAATTTAGCAGAACTAATAATTCATTCTAAGTATTAAGGAATGTATCTGTGTAATAAAAATTTTTTAGGCTAGGACTAAACCAGGATGTGCCCTGATGGACTCGAAAATATCAAAATTTAAAGCTCAAAAGTTCCACTGAGTCCACGGGTGAAAGAATTTTTGAAATTAGAGGTTGTTTGCAAATTCTCAAAATTTTTGAGGTTGGCATACAAATCTAGGTAGTCTAAAAACTATCTTATCGATGGAATCTGGCCACAAAAAATTACCAGAATATAGAGGGGATTAAAATAGGAATTTTAAAACAAATAGCATAATTTTCTGAGGTCCGAGTGAATTTTTATGAATTTCTAAAGTTTGTCAAAAAAATCGGGATGGTTTGGGATAATTGAGACCACTTTTTACATGTCAAGGTGAGCCCCACTTCATGCCAAGTGGACATGTTAAGTTGCTAAGTGGCAAATGAGGCTGAACAAGTGGATTTCCACTTGGATAAACAAAATGCCTTCCTTCCCTTTTTCTCTTTTGTTGCCGATGCTAGGCAGTGACCAAAACCACCATAACTCTCTCCTCTGACCACCAAATTGGGTGATTTTGGTTGCTAAAAATTCTTCTATGTGTTAGGCACCATGAGGAACAAGAATCAAGTATAAAAGAGTTGTCATTTTGGAGATAAAATTCATAGAAGTTGACTAGTTCAAAGTAGTCTAGAATAGTGTATTGAGGTGAGTTTTGAGTGATTCTTCCCTTTCCCTTGGAATTTTGGCTGCCATTTGATGCTAAGACATGCTTAAGACATGTATGATTGTGTGTATAAGGTATTAGTGGCCATTAGAGGGTAGCTTGGAGCCCACAAAGGAAGGAGAAGCTACCGTGGTAGGCTAGATAGCTTGGGGTGCTTAAAGGTTTCAAGGCTTTCTTTCAAAGGTAAGTCGACTTTAAGGCTTTTCTTCATGTCTTAGAGTGCCTAGGGTAGTGAATCTAGAATTAGGGTGGCTAGAATAATGAATCTAAGGTTGATTTCATTCTTGGTGATATTGGCTAACTTAAGGAATTAGTGGAATTGAGAATGTTGTTTTAGTGGTTGCTTAATTGGCCTCACATGTTTGCTGAATTTGATGCCTATGAGTGTTTGAATGGGAAGTTTGCTGCTTATGATTAATATTCAAAAATTGTTGGAATGCTAGGATATGAACTATGGAAATTGAGAGTAGAAATCACTATTAATTGTGTATTTTTACTTGTGGCCGTGAGCTATTATGAGGGATTCTTAGTTGTTTTGTGACTTAACACTATTGGCTTGAAATGAGATTTTTTTGAGTATATTTGTGTTCATGGCATATTGATATGATTGAACATTGATATCATGTGAAAATGAATGGAATTAAGTCCATTTTCTCTTAAATACCCGAGAGCTTATTCATGGCATGCTAGAATGAAATTTAAGGTTGTTAAAGTGCTGGTTAAGTACATTACTATAGCTTGAAAATCGGCATGAAATGACTATGGAAATAATTAAGTATATGACATATTGATATCATAATATACACTTTGGAAATGTATCTTGGAATGGCTAAAAAGAATTTGGACTAAAACATGTAGCTAAGGCTTGAAATAACACCTAAAAAGTGGCTTGAAGTGTGCAATGTAAATGCACTATTGCTTATGCCTTTAGTGGCTAGATTTGGGACCCTTGCTTGTTTGGCTATTGTGCCTAGTAATTAGCCTAGAAATTGGCCTAGTTATAATTGGTTTTACGCCCAGAAATGTAATTAAAAGGACATTGAAAACTAAGTTAAATATGGACTTAAAATAGTCCCAAAATTTGACTTTAAAAGTGGTTGAAATGACTTATAACTGTCCAGTTGACTTATACATGAACCAAAAATGTCACTGGATAAAAAATATTAACTTTTTAAGTATTAGTGCCATGATAAATCAGAACATATGATATCTTGACTTTTGGTCATAGCAAACTTAAATTTTTCTGATGGAATTTTACCGATAGAGACAAAATATAGCTATACCAGTCTGGCTAAAAAAATAATGTTTGAGATAAAAATTTTAACTGTCTATTTTTGAAACACAAATATTATAAGAATATTTTTGGTTAATAAATGAACTTAAATTAAGATACTTGGCCCATTAGTTAGACACCCACTAGATGGGTTGATCGGTCAACTTAGGGTTTTGCAGTCGCTAATTGCCTCATATTCAGACACAGACTGATCTCTATTATGTCACCTAGTTATTGATGGCATTTATTGGTGGCTAGAAAGGTCTATGGATTGATTTCCATTATGTCACTAGTTATTTATATGATTATTTATGGCTGGGGAGGTCTATAGTTGATCTCCATTATGTCACACAGCTACTACTTACTTGCATCTAGAGAGGCTACGGCTTATCTCCATTATGGCATGCATACTGGTGCAGCAGCGTAAGTCCAGAATGGGGACCACTAGACTAGTTTATTTTCCCTCTAGATCCAGTGTCTTTAAGTGTCGTCTTCCTAGTTAGGCCAATGAATTAAATTAAGTTATAAGTAGAATATTTATGGAAGATAAAGTTTAAGTATAATTGAATGATTTTTCCTAAGAAACTGGTAAAATATAGTAAAAAGGACATTTTAGTCATTTTTCACATAAGCTACAAGTAAAGTGATTTTTTTAAAGTGTCATGTTAAAAGTGATAATACTTACTCTACATAATTTATTTGAGTTAAAAATGTTATTTCAGACCCTATAAATACCTTAGGGGTATTTCAATAATTTGGCACCCCAGTGAATAATTAAATTATATAATGAAGTAAAATTATTTCTTAAACTATACAGGTATGTAAATAACATTATGCCATGATTAAAATGCTTTAAGTTCACCACTGCATATCTCGTATACTCAGCATACCTATTTTGGTGTGCAAGTACACAACAGTAGGAACCTATCTTGTGAAGTGTGACGATAGTGGTTCAGAGGATATCGATGAAGGATTTTGGATGTAATTTTTGTACAATTTTGATATCCATGTACATAGGTGGGAATTGGGTAAAACATGTATGTAAGATATGGACATGTAATGTATTTAAGTAAACATAACCTGCTGATGTAAATAAAGTATTTCTATATGCTCTTTTTGTGAATGTATGATCAGTTTTGATGTGTGATATTGATATGAGCTTGAGGCTCTATTTAGGAATGTTTTATCTGTGGCCTGAGGCTTGAGTTTGATGTATGTTTAAACTAATGTTAGGCTGAGAATAGGGGACCAAATGGGTCCAAGTGTTGTGAAATGTTTATAGAAGTGTTAAACAGGCTTGTTAAAATTTTGGGATAGGACCCGAATAGCCGTTATGTTGCCGAAATTTCTAAGCTTTTTAGAAATGACTCATAATTATCTAAGTGGCATGTTTGTGTGGCATGTTTGTATGTCTATACCTTAATAAGATATAACATCTATGAAAATTGAATTTGGAAATAAAGTAAGTTTCATGGACGTAAGTAATGGTAGTAATAGGATTGGTATTAGTGACCTATAAGTACATGCAAAACCTATGGGGTCTCCTAGGGGATCTAGTCGAGGGTGTCACAAGACCTATGTCTTGGTGCTTGAACAAGCTCATAAAAGAAGGGAAGCTTCAACCCTTACCATACTAACCTCCAGCAAGGTCACTCTCAGCTATGCATAAGAATGATATATATTATGCCTATCACCAGAAGATAGGGCATCTCATAAACGAGTGCAAGAACCTCTATCATGCCATTCAAAATCTCATTTATGGCAAATAGATTCTTAATCCAGAAGCTTAGAAGCTCCCCTCCTCTTTTCCTTTTTAAGTTTAGTTTAATAGTGAGTTTTTGTAATCTTTTCATTCAATAAAACAAAATAATGAATTTATTTTTAGTCATTTGTATACATACATTTTGATCTTTAAAGGCAAAAAGCCTTGAACATGTCAACATTCAAAGCTCACTCTTGAAAGATGGATTAATGAACAATAGGCATCACTGGAAATCATGCATATCCGTGCAACATAATCCTTAGGTCATGCATCATGACACACTTCATAGGAATAGTCTGTATCATTATCTAGTCATTAGACACATCATTGCCATACAAATCATAACCAAACGCATGTGCATTACTTCATACACCATGCAATCTTTATCCATATCTATATACATACTACACTTAAGAATTACCAATATCCATCCACCCTATGTCCACATGTATTTGCAATCACATTATGCCTAGGCATATCATGTCCACATGACATATTATTTCCACAACATTATTTTATCCCATAACTTCATGCATACTTGTTAGGCTTAATCATGCATTATTCATCCATGCATTCACATTTGGTATCCATAGACACATATCATCTATCATGTAAATTGTACCGCCTTACCCAAGCATAATGTAAACTTCACATCCATCAGATACATCTACATCCACATTAAAGAAATATCACATGCATCGCTAACCTTTAATCTTGCAATCATCCATATGTAACATAGCATCATTAATGCTTGAAACATGCATCATATCGCATTAACAAATGTATCACACTAATTATAAGGATCATCCTCCACTCAGGATCTTTAAAGGAAAAAACTCAACTCCTCTGCTTCTTTCAATAATCTTCACCATAAAAATGGCAACTAGACCTGAAACCAAAGGTGAAAGTCAATTTATGACTACAGGCATATTCAACAAAGCAATGGTAGCATTAGAACGAAAAATGATAGCACTCATAGAAGAAAAGATGCAAGAGAAGTTAGAAGTCCAACAACAAGGCACTTTGAAAAACCCAACAGGCATGAATTTAACAATGGGGCAAATGATGACCAAAGAACTAAAACAAGGAAGATTTCCTATAGACTTCCCTATCTAAATAAATCTTTGTCCACAATGCTCAAGGAATTAAAAGAAGAGAACCTCCTTTGCCCCTTAATACCTGAACATCACCCCTTACCACTTCTATCTAACCATCACCATAACCTATATTATGTTATCATTAAAAGACTGGCCATTGGACTGACAATTGCAAAGCACTACGTCGAGCCATCCAAGACCTCATAGACCATGGTATGATAGCTTACCCTAAAAATTGCTCATTATCGGACCTAACCAACGTCCTCAAAATCTCTGAAAAGCGAGGTTCCCTCTTTTTGATATTCAGTCTGCCACCTTATGGGCTAACTCTTAACCAACTACAAGATCTTACCAATCAAGCATAAGAATGGATCCAATGAAGATGTGGAGACTGTCGTAGTTTTCTCTTCTAGTTTTCTTTTTCATCTATGTTGGAACAATTAAAGTTTTCTTTTCTAGTTGTTTCTTTCTTCTATGTTGGAACAATTAAAGTTTAATGAAATATCATTTTAAGCATCTTTATGTACCACAATCATTGCATAACATGATACTCTTGAAAGTGATTAAGAGAATTCAAAAAAAACAAAAAAAAAGAAGAAAAAGAGAAAATAAACATGATCAGCTTAATCTACATCTATTACAAATAGTTCATAATGGCTTGCCACTGCTACACACAATTTTGAAGCTCAAAAACTTGATCTTTCCTTGTAAAGCATGAGAAATATCCTTAAATGTGAGATAAGAGAAAGAAAATAATGAGTTGAGGCAACTAAACCCAAAAGAATGCCTTTTGTTCGAATCATAAAAGAAATCCAAATAGGCTCTAATACTCAAAGCATCAAATTCATTCTATATTATCATTTCCAAAGCCTAAAAGTTTATGGCAATAGTACTAAAAAGCTAAACCTTTCTTGATCCTTGCTCACACAAAAATTCAAATGTTAGAAGATGATGAACTCTAAAAAGCCCACAATAGCAAACAAATTTGCCCGAAGCCTCAAACAATTGAGCATTTTATTTTCAACTATGGTTGCCTCCATTCAAAAGAAAAAAAATATAAATTTGTGAATTTTTGCTAGGTCGATCAACCAAGAACTTGAGCCTAGGAAAAAGTTAGGGAAATTTGAGAGAAAATAATTAGCCGAAAAATCTTTGGACTGGCAAATAACAGGAATATCATCAATACAGTACTTGAAAAGATCAAAAGAATGACATTGAATAAAATCACAAAAATTCCAGATGTTGAGGGCATAAAGTTAGCACTCACAAGAGCTCCAAAAAATATTAAGCCATCTTAGAAGGTGCAAATCCAGATTCAGTTGATCAAGCATAACATGATCACATTCTAAGCCTTAACCAAATATTGATAAGTTGAATTCTAAAAAAAAAAAAAAAGAACATTAGATTGAAAACCTATAAAAGGCGATCTAGGTAAAAATTAGAGGTCGAGAGAAAATGTTTAGTTGGAAAATCTTCATACTAACTAATAATAAAAGTACTATGCTGTACGTACATTCATTATGCTCATTCTTCATAATCATTCACTCTTCAACCACATATGCTTAAATGCCTTCCACAACAAATTGACATTTCATTCAAGCCTTGGTCTCACCATAGTTCAACCTACTTTCACCTAAACATTTTCATCACCATAACTGGTTATCTTCCTCAAGAGACATCTTATTTTAATCCTTATCCCAACCTAGCCTGTAACTTCACAACTTTATTCTTTTCTCAAACCTAACCTTTTCTTATGATAAGTCTGAGAGAAGTATGATCCCAATAACAAAACATTTACTGACCTTCATCTATTATTTAACATATATCATCATTCAAGTTCCATTTTAGATAATTCATTCATTCAATCACCTAAACAAAAGCCATAATCATGTCTTACATATATCTACTATTCATTCAAATTCCTCATTTAGAAGAAAATAAGCAAAGGCAAATGCATTATTATGCATACCTAGTCACATTCCTTCTTCTAGAAAAGATTAGGAACTAATACCCATCATTACATTCATCATTTAACACTCAATCAAAAAAATACCTGAAAAGATTAGGAGCTATAACGCACCCAATCAACTTATTCCTTCACAAAATCACCTCATCTCTTTCCTATGCATGAAAAGTGTGCATCCTTCGTTTCCATGTTTCCTATGCATAAAAGCAGACATCATTCATCATACTTTTCCTATGCATGAAAAGCATGCATCATTTATTCTTTCCTATACATGAAAGCATGCATTATTTATCTATGTTTTCCCATGCATGAAAGCATGCATCACTTGTCCATGTTTTCCTATGCATGGAAAGCATGCATCATTTATACTTTCTTATGCATGAAATTATGTATTATTTATCTATGTATTATTATGCATGATCATGTATCATCTATCCATGATTTCCCATGCATGAAAGCATGCACCCATTGGTCATTCATACAACATCATTTATCCATATCTTCCCTATGCATAAAAGTATGCATCATTTATCTTCATACTTTCTTATGCATGAAAGTGTGCATTATTTATCTATGTTTTCCTATTCATGAAAGCATACATCACTTATCCATGTTTTCCTATGCATGAAAAGCATACATCATCCCTATGTTTTCCTTTGTATGAAAAGCATGCCTCATTCATCATACTTTCCCTTGCACAAAAAAGACATGCATTATTCTAAATTACCAACGTATTTTCCTACATGCGAACATGCATCTTTTATGCACATTAACCATATATGTAAAAAGCCACAAAATCATGAAGCTGCCAAATGGTGTGAATGACTAAGCTATTGAATGGTGCAAATAACCAAGCCACTGAATGTTGCAAAGGACTAAGCCATAGAAAGGTGCAAATGACCAAGCTATCGAATGGTGCAAAGGATGAAGTCGCTGAATGGTGCAAAGGATAAAGCTGCTGAATGGTGCAAATAACCAAGCCACTAAATGATAAAGGGATAAAGCCACCGAATGGTGTAAATGACAAAGTTGCCAAATGGTGCGAAGGAAAGTTTAATTGTAAAGGTACAAGAAAATAACATGTATAATATAGGCATGATAATAGTTAGCTAGATCGTGAAAAGATGAAAATAGCAAGACTTCGTGTTTGTACTTTAATGTGCATTATTGCTTTAGCATTTCACAACACACACTAAAGTGGGGGTAATTGTAGATGCCTTGATTTTGAGTCTAGGACTTTCTCATGTATTCAAACTTTGGCCTGACCCAAAAAGCTTATGGTGCGACTCGAAGTGCAAAAAAAAATGGCAATCTATGTCAGTAGTGGAGGGCTTGGTCCGATAAGCCTAAACCCAAAGCCTGACACTAATTCTAATGGAGGTGCAGGAGTAAAGCCCTTGTGATATGGACCTATTCACCTTTTTGGGCCTATGATGATAACCAAAGATAGGCTCAAGCAACAAGGCAAGCAACTTAAAACCTAAGTCCACATTGACCAATATGGAAAAAGTCCGCATGGACTTGGTGCTAACAGGTTTGCACCATAATTGGCCTAAGACCTAGCCTAAAGCCTATGAACTAGCAAGAAAATCATGCATAAGTTTGCGTAGACTAAGCTATATAAATCCATATGAACCTACCAATGTAAAACTTCCAGAAGTGCAGAATTCTTATTCAGACACTAATTCCTAATCCTAGTAGGACTCTGCTTCTTTTGAATGGGAATGCTTTTTACCAACCTTATAAATACCCTTCTTATCAACCTATTTCAAGGAAAGGAATACACAGAAGACACAATTGAAGACTCCATAACAAGATTCGCTCTACTAGTCTTCAGCTCTCACTAAAATAATCATTTTACCAAAGCCCAACCATTGTCTTATTGCTTAGTGCTAACTTTAAGGTAAGATCTGAGGCTTCTTTCATCATATTCATTCATTTATTTGTGTTATTCACTATAACCAATGATCTTCCATTATTAATTGACATGTGAGGTGATTTTATGTAATCCTTACATCAATCATAGGAGTAGGTTAACCTCTTAAACTATTTTAATCATGTTTTAATCATTCATAGAAAATTATTATCATACTTACTTTCTAGAACTGACGAGCAAGTCCGCACAGACTTATTTTAATGGATGTGAGGTCTACACAGATATATTATTTGAATATATATATAATATAAGGTCCATACGGATTATTGTTTGATAACAGTATCATGTTTACCTTGTGCACCATGTTTTAATGTATCATATTTATCCTATTAGCATGCCTTTGTTCCTTTATTATATCGAATAATGGTTCCATTCCCTAGTATGCATATTGTTGACATTCTTGAATTAATATATGGTCTGTACAAACTCCCTTTCATGAGGAGTATAGTCCGTATAGACATATGTTCTCAATTCCAATCTTTATGAATATTTGTATTTATCTTTATATGCTCCTTTGTAAGCTTAATCTGTCATCTTCCCATTCATTACAATTATTTAAGTATATTTCATAGTCATTCAGATCCTTATGTACACTTATAACATGCATTGTTATCATTCTATTTGACATTATCATTAGGTCCTCACGGACCACTATTTGGTGTTATTAATCTCTTTCTTTTGTTGTATGCAAATGACCCTTATCACTAGAGTAATAGTCCAAACATACATATAACCCTTACGAGCAATGGTCCACATGAACATATTTTGGAACCTCATAAAAGTCCGCATAGACCTAACATCATACAGATGGGACCATTTAAGTTCTTTCTTTTATTTTCTTTAGTTTTGTATTTATTATTTCTTCTTGTTTATTCTAGGTTGTAATAGGTAGTACATAACCTGTTTCACACTATAATTGCTCAACTTTCACATTAAATGATTTTTCTACCTAATTAATTGGTGTTTTTCTTAAATAAAACCATTTCATATAAGAAAATATCGATTAATTAGGCAAAAAATCATTTTAATGCGAAGTTTAGGCTTTAGCATGTAAAATGGGTTATTTACTACCTATTACAACCTAAAATAAATAAGAGATTTAAAAGGTATGAAA
>CANXYI012210897.1:0-12515 GCA_948208565.1 Hura crepitans | reverse complement strand
AGACATCAAGGAATCTTTTAATAGACCTCATATATTACTTGGACAAGGGATCTTTTCAAACACTAGCATAAAAGCCTTAGGATTTAGGTGAAGATGGTTAAGACCTTTCCTAAATCAAGCCTTCCAAGCTCCCTGGTCTTTCCTACTGTTGGAATGTGTGTCTTTTTTTATTCTAATTTTTTGAACCCCTTCTCTATTGATGTTTAAAAGTATTTATACTTTTTCTTTTTGGTTTTCCCTCCTTTTCATCTAGAAAGAAGTCCTTATCCTTAAAGGATTCTAGCTTTTGGACTGAATAGGCAGTATTTCCATCCGGAGTGCTTTTCCCATCAGCAAGTCTATGCAGACTAGGCTTTTTGGTATGATGGTCCATAGTCCTCATAGGCTGGGCTTTGGCTTGTTCCTATAGTTAGTCAGTACGAACATGACTAGTAAGTCTATGTGGACTTAACTCTTAATGGCTTTGTGCTATGCTTGAGAGTTTATCTCTGGCTATCATCATAGGTCAAGGTAAGGTGTCCACCGTTGCCCCCACTTTGGTGTGTACTGTGTGTCAATAGTACATAGCAAAGTATCTAAGTTAGGGATACTTACCTGTCAGCCTGTTCTACTCATGCTATTGCTGAGCTGGCCTTGATGTAGACTTTAACATTGACTGTGCATTAGCTTACGAGGCTAAACCTAGACAATGCTGGATTGGCTTATAAGGCTGAACTAGAAAATGGCAAATTTGCTTACAAGGCTGAAGCTTGAAATGATGAATTGAACTTAAGTGTTGATCCCTAAGATGATGGATTGGCTTATGAGGTTGAACATGAAAATGATAGATTTGCTTAGAGGCTGAACCTTGAAATGACAGATTGAACTTTGGTGTTGATCCTTAAGATGATGGATTGGCTTACGAGGCTAAACCCTGAAATGACAGATTAAACCTTGGTATTGATCTCTAAGATGATAGATTGAACTTAGCATTGATCCATGATTTAGAGAATTAAACTTGGGGTTAATTCAAAGTTAGCAGATTAAACTTAGAGTTGATTCATGATCTATAGATTAAACTTTGTAGTTGATATAAGGTTATGTATTGAACTTTGAGTTAATCTTGCAAATAAGAAATGAAATATTAGTTTAATTATGAGGCCAGTAAGTTTGACCTTTGAGAGGTATTTCTCTTTATCTCTAGCTCTTTTGAATTTTGGTAGCCAAAGGTCTATGCAGACTTTGTCGATCATAGTTCATGCAGACCAATCTTGATTGAAGTCCGTGCAGATTTATGTTGTGCCTGACTCTTACGGACTATCAAAAATGAGGTCCGTATAGACTTGGTGGAGAAGTGGTTCGTGCAGACTAACACTGCAGAGGTCTGTGTGGACTTATTGTGTTAGAGATATAATTGTGCCTTTTCCCCCTTATTTTTCATTTGTATTCTTTCTAGTCTTCTTCTCCTGCTCTTTTTTCTCTAACAAACCACTCAGTTATGGGCTTTTATGTTGACAGTGCCTCTGGTTTATCCTCTTCGAATGGTAAGGAGGCTCCCACCATGATCCTCCTTCCATCGGGAGTGAGATCTGAATCTTCTCCTCCTCCTCCAGAAGATATCTCTATGCCAACTCCGGTTGGTTTCATTCCTTCTATCACTATCAACCGGCCTCGGAATGCCATGCCTATTAATGGGGTGATGTTTGGTGACTCAATTCCAATTTTGGCAAATTTGGGACACCATGCTTGCTCTAAAGTGTATCTTTAGGTGTGTTCTTCATTTCCTATGTGTTTTCTATCCATTTTGATTGAGTTTCTTTGTGTTTTCATGCTTTGAGAATTCTCTAGTTTGATAAGTCCATGCGGACTAAGTAGGCTAGGGCACGATAGGTTCGTGCAGAATTAGATCTTTAAGAAAGTTAGTTCGTGCGAACCTAGTGTTCATCTTTATTTCTAGAACTTATCATCCGATCATTCTAGACACTCCACCTTTAAAGTCCGTGCAAACTTGTCATTGATTATTTTTGACCTATTTGATGTCTATGCGGACTTATGTTTGACCATTTTTGACCATGTTTAATGTTCGTGCGAGCTTCCATGTGTCTTGTGAGTAAAGTCCTTACGGACCAGTCTTGCCTGCTTTTCTAGGTCCGTACGGACCTTTTTTAAAATATAAATCCATGTGGACTTTTATTAACTTTTGCTTTATTTGTCTTGCAGACATGCCTAAAATGTGGGGGTACTTTGTCTAGTCCACAACAGTGGTATTCCACCATGCCAGTGGTGGTAAAGAATAGAGTTTGTATGACCGGCTTCCAAACTTTCCTTGATCACCTTATAAGTGGGGATTTTCACCATGATTTACAAGCCTTGAGGGCACTATTGGATAGGTGGATGGATACCACCCACACCTTCCATCTACCTTTTAGTGAGATGATGATCACACCCTTTGATTAGGTATTCATCATTAGGGCTCCCTACACCGGCCGTGTGATTACCTTTGACGCTTGCTACATATATCCATCCTTGCAGCTGTAAGAGTTAAGGGAGTTGCTAGGGTTCATCCCTTAAGACAAGGCTAGCAATATTCATTGCATGAATCTGTAGGAAAGATAGGGGTAGGAGTTACCCTTAAGTCAGTTGGAGGTGGACTAGTACACCCGCTATTTTGCATTGTGCTTGATGGTACCACTTTGTTTGCCAATGCCAATGTTACTGTGAGCTGGAGCTTCCTTTCAGTCTTGAAGGAGGTCGATAAGATAGGCAGCTAGAATTGGTGCTACTTTTTTTTGGGATTGATGTTTTAGAGCCTTGACATGGCTGCACGGACTCAGAAGAGCCACTGCTTTGTTCAAGGCTTTATGTCAATCATTTTGGTAAGCCACTTCCCTTTTCATTTGTGCACTTTTCTTCAGGATATTATTGGTGACCTTATTTCTTGTTGTTTTCAAGTGTAGGATTATGAGCTCGCCCTTGCAAGCTAGATATGCCCTGTCGCTATCTAGTGATGGATAGATGGGTGCAACCTTCTATGGGCCCATAGAATACGGCCTCATTGATACAGCATTGGTAGTACCTTAGCTCCTGAACTTGGACCGATATGAGTATTTCCTACACAAAGAAAATTTCTATTAGTGTTTATTCACATGTAGCTAACTCTTACTTGTAGAGATTGATTTAGCTTAGTGGGTCTTTCCTGTTGATAAGTTGCCTCCTCTTTTGCACTTCGTTAAGGGCTTATCCTTTTGTCATCTATTGTTGACCACTCCAGAGACATATTGCTGGTTTCTAAGAGAGAGGGTGGTTAGTTGGCACTTGGGTTCTAATGCTCATCTCATTCCCTTGAACCCTCTAGACTCGATGCTATTTAAGAGGTACATTGACGATCGAGAGTTCGAGCAAGGGATGACTATAGGAATCCCGAGGGCCACTTTAGTGGAGGACAGTGATACGGGCTACTCTTCTTGGGCCTCGACTCATTTGCTTCCATAAGTCCCTTATACATCAGGACCTTTGCCGCCTTAGGTGAGTTTCTTATGTTTTGATATCTTTTCGTGACATTTTCTAACTTGTATGTGTGGTGTTATAGCTTGCTCCTACCTCAGAGGTTGGCTAATCCTCCTCAAGAAAGTAGCTTAGAACTGCTCTTAGCTCTCCCGGATCTCAGTTCTCACCTCCCTCTACACATGGTAGAGCTTCAGGTCCATCTATTGGTCTGACGCCTTTGCTAGGTGAAGTGATAGGGACTCTGGTGGACATCCCAAAGTTAAGTTACATGCTCTATAGTGTCGATGGGGAGCTACCTTCTACTAAGCTCCGCATAGAAGAGAACTGGTTAGTGGCCTTTGAGCCCAAGAATATGATGTTGGTGAGGCCATTGGTTTTGCTACTTGCATTGCTTGAATCTTCTCATTGCATATGCCTTATATTTCTTTCCTCTGATCAGATGAAGAAGGCTTCAGTGGAGAGGACTGCCCGAGTTATAGAGGCATTCGGGAGGGCAATAATAAATGAGACCCAAGTGCTTGCTGTAAGTAGCTTTCCTATCATGGTCAATTTGGTGTATATCGTGCATGTATTGTGTGTTATATGTGTTTTCATGTATATGTATGCTATGTATGTCATGTATATTACATGTGTATATATGTTACATGTCGTGCATGTTATGTATGTTACATGTGTATATATGTTACATGTGTGTTATATGCCGTGTATGTTATGTATGTTACATGTGTATATATATACATGTGCTATGCTACATTGATCCTTCACTTTTTCTTGCAGAATGAGCTATCAAGGTGGGTGGCTAAGGCCCGTAGAAAGATTAAGGCCTACAAGGTAGCTGAGAAACTGGTAATCTCTTCTGAGGATAAGGACGTAGAAGAGGACGACAGCTTTGAGGAGTAGGCTAGAAGGCACTCCCTCATTTTTTTATGGTTATTGTGTGAGGAGTAGCATGTGAGGCATCCCCCCTCTCTTGGTTAGGGATAGGTTTTGTCATTTCCTATTTCCATAATTTTGAACTCTATATGCACACTTTAATTTTTCTTTCAAGCACATTTATCTTTAACTTTTATTTAATCTTGGGTGCTTTATTTTTCTCTCGTGCACTCGTATGAACTTGTGGTGCTTCAGTTCGTATAGACGTGAAAGGATCATTTTGGTTCAGGCAGACTTGGTTAATTTAGTTCGGGTGGAAACTACCCAGATGTAGTCATGGACTTGGCGTGGTGATGGTGCAGACATCTGTTTCTTAATCCGTGTGGACTTTGATGCCATTTTTAGGTCTGTGTGGACTTCCTCGCGTGTTTTGGACTCATGTTCCTGATAGGAAAGGAATGGGATTTCTTGGCTTATAAATACCCCCCTTTTGATTCTCTCACTTTGTACTCTTCATCATGTCTCCTTTCTACCTGGAGTTGTCTAAGATTTTAGAGTCAAAGACCTTTTGGGCCTCCCCTATTCTTGCCCCTTTTTCTGCTCTTAAGTTTTTAAGGAAAGTTCGAATTGACCCTGACTTCTTAAATGCTATAGCGCAGCACTGGGACCCTATCTTCCATGTCTTCATCTTTGGTCAGCAAGAAATTTCTCCAACCTTGGAAGAATTTGCTGCCATTTTAGAGCACAAAATTACTTTTTCTACCTCTTTAGCCTTACCTTCTTTTGAGGACCGTTACCCTCTAGATATTATTCTTGCTTTGGGTTTTTCTATGATTATGGCTTGCAAAAGGGGTAGGTTCAATTTCTCTGTAAGCGATCTTAAACCATGCCCATCAAATCCCTGTTGACTCAGTGGAATGGGCGAAGTGTATCTTGTTATGCCTTTTTGGAAATTGGCTTACTGTTACTTCCCGTGATGAGTGTTGCGATTTCAAAATTCTTCACCTTCTGACTACGACATGTTTTGGCTATAATCCTTTTGGTGTTCTTCTAGTTGAAACCATTTGGGGCTTATGCACTAATGAAAAGAGACATTGATTTCATAGTTAGGAGTTCGCTTTTCTTGTAGGTATATGTCATGGACATTATTACGACCCTAATTTTTGCCTAGTATGCCTATGACGGTTTTCACACTAGTGGGTCTACCTAATTTTTTCTTAGGTGGTCCTTTATGGATTTTCCAACCTAACGACTCTTTTTTTATTTTTTAGATTTGGCTACAAGAGGAGCTGAGACTACTCGTTCCTTCGCCTGAAAGACTTTAGACAAAGTATGGCTCATGCTATCATTATGAGAGGAAGCTTATAATGAAGTGTGATTCCTTTGACTAGTGGCTTTCACAGCTTGGCTCAGCTATTATAGTGCGATGGAGATGTACTTAGTGGAAGATCAACCATTTTACCCTATCTTGCCGTGCTGGTTGTGTTCCCTTAATTAGGTTCAGACATGCTACCTTTTATATTCCTTTGCGTATCTTATAGCAGTTTGGTTTAGTGTAAAGGATACCAATTGAGCCTCTGGGATTCTATGGTGGCCTTTTGACTCATCACTTCTTGCGCTCTTTCCCTGACTTGTGGTAGCAATGCACTATCTTGAGGGACATGCCTGATTATACAATCAATGCTATTAATATAAATGAATCTTACAATGAGTGGATCTTAGGCAATGCTAAAGACAATAGATAATTTATACTGAAAAGGAAGAATGAGGACAATGTTCCTAATTCTGAAAAGAAACAGTGTATGTAGAATTTAGTTACTTGTATAACCCTTTCTTAAATGGGAATTTACATATCAAGGATCAAAACTAAAGCATTTTTATTATCAACTGCATTTAAGACTAAACCCATTAATCTCGGCAAATGTATTAATTTCCATTGATAATACTGTTGTTACCAATTAGCCTTAAAAAGGTTTTCTTGATTAGACATTTTCTCTCTAATCCCCTAACTTTTGCATGAAGTGCCTTATTGGGTTTTCACCTCATCAAGGTGTCCTAACTTTTGCAGAAACTGCCCTATTTGGGTTTTCAACTTAGCAGACTTTTTTTTAACAGAAGTACTTCTTTAGCCTGTCTGCGTTGACTAGTTTTGAGAATTTATTACCTTTTAAGTCTGAGATCTTAATGCCTCTATACTTGTGCATCTTTTTGACCATATATAGACCTTCCTAATTGGGTTTGAATTTTCCCCTAGGATCTGATAATAATGGTCTAATCTGTTTAAGCACCAAATTGCCTTCTCGTACGGCTCTAGGCTTGACTTTCTTATTGTAAGCTTTCACAATCCTCTTCTGGTACAATTGTATGTGATAGAGACCTTTAAGCTATTTTTCATCAATTAGTGCCAACTGCTTGTATCTACTTCTAACCCATTCTACTTTAGGTATGTTTGCTTCTAATACTACCCTTAATGAAGGTATTTCAACCTCGATTGGCAGCACTGCCTCTATGCCATACACTAATGAATAAGGTGTAGCCTGGGTGATGTCCTAACCATCGTTCTATATCCCTACAATGTGATGGTAACATATCTGCCCAATCCTTATAGGTGACTATTATCTTTTGCAAAATCTTTTTGACATTTTTGGTGGCAGCCTCTACTGCTCCATTTGCTTGAGGTCAATACGGAAAAGACTTATGATGTTGAATTCTATACTTCTATAAAAGTTGTCTAGTTTCTCCCTGAAATTGTACCTCATTGTCTGAGATGATCTGTTGTGGCAACCCATACCTATAGATAATTTTTCTTTAAATAAATTTTCCCATCTATCTTGCCCCTAATTTATTGAAAGATTCTGCCTCCACCCACTTCGTGAAGTAATCAACTGCTACCACTAAGAGCTTATGTCCCTTAATAGCTGATAGCCTTATTTCCTTAATTATGTCAATTCCCCATGTTGAGAATGGCCATGGAGATGATAGGCTAGTTAAGTCATTAGGTGGCAAATGACTCAAGTTCGTATATACCTAGCACTTATGGCACCTTTCACGAAATTGTAGCAATTTGATTCCATGGTCAACCAATATTATCCCAACCTCGTGATGTTCTTCGCTAAATTCCTCCCATTCGTGTAAGGACCGCATGCTCCCTCGTATACCTCTTCGAGTACTCTTTGGGACTCTATTTTGCCTATACACCTATGCTGTATCCCATCCATTTGTCTCTTGTATAGCATGCCTTAGAATGAGATAAATTGAATAGATAACTTTTAGAGTGCCTTTTTATCCTTTTCGATTGCATTCTTGGGGTATTGTCCCGTTTTTAGGTAGGTTTGGATATAATGGTACCATGGTAATTTTTGATGAGGTTGCTTAGTGACAGAGCTGACTATTCCAGTATAGGTGGGAAACCTTGTCTTGCTAAAATACATCGACTTAGGCAGATCCCTTTTGGTAAGGTTTGACACCGACATCAAGGTGGATAAGGCATCTGTAACCTGGTTTAGTTCCCTAGGGATGTGATAAAAGGTGCATTGATTAAATCCTTCGGCAAGGTCTGTGAGTATTCTAACATACTTACTTATGTTCTCATCCTTGACTTGCCAATCACCCTTTACTTGTTGGATAACCAACATTGAGTCTCCGTAGATGTCAACTACTTTTACCCCCAACTGATATAGAGTTTTAAGACCATACATGCATGCCTCATATTCTGCCATGTTGTTAGTGGCTGAAAATTCCAACTTTTTTACTAAGAACATCTATTTGCCTTCTAAACTATTAACTAGTGCTTAGCCTCCAGCTCTTTTTTGGTTAATGGGTCCATCAAAAAACATTTTTAATCCTACCTAGGATATCATCTGGAAATTCATATTCTTCCTATTTCTCTTTGATCGGGTGCTGGGCTAGAAATTTAGCTACAACTCGGCCTTTAATGGTCTTCTTTGTAATATAGGAGATGTCAAATTCCTAAAGAAGTAATACCCAATGTCCCATCTTTACTACCAAGGATGGAGTGAATTATAGATACCTGAGTGGGTTATGTTTTGCCACTGCCTTTACTTTTTAAGATTAGAAATAGTGCCATAGCTTCTTTGATGCCCATATTACTCCTAAACATATTTTTTCTACTTCCGTGTATTTCTGTTTGTATGGGAGCAACTTCTTACTTAGGTAATAAACTGCATTTTCTATTCCAGCTTCATTCGCTTGTGTAATTAGTGCTCCTATTAAGGACCCTTCCACTACTAGGTATAGGATTAAAGGCTTGCCAGGTTTTGAGGGTCTTAAAACTGGAGGGTTAATCAGATATTCCTTGATAAATTTGAATCCTTTCTCATAATCATTATTCCACTCTTTTAGTTGTCCTTTGTGTAGCAGGTTAAATATAGGTTCATAAACCATCGTGAGCTTAGATATGAACCTACTGATGTACTAAATTTTGCCTAGGAATCCCTTGAATTCTTTTTTTAACTGTGGTGTGGGCATATCCAAAATGGCTTTTACCTTGTCTAGATTGACTTTAATCCCCTTCTTGCTTACTATGAATCCAAAGAACTTTCCTGACATGACTCCAAAGATGCCCTTTTTAGGATTAAGCCTTATGTTAAACTGGTCTAGCCTATGGAAGAACTTTTTTAAGGCTTCGAAATATCCTTCCCTTTCTGTGGACTTCACCATCATGTCATCCATATATACCTCGACTTCTTTATGCATCATGTCATGGAATAGCTTGGTAGCCATTCGTTGATAAGTAGCCCCCACATTCTTTAATCCAAAAGGTATCACCTTGTAGTAGTATGTACCCCATTCTATTATAAAGGCAGTCTTGCACTTCTCTATTACTTTCAACAAGATCTGATTGTATCTGGCGAATCCATTAATGAAAGAGTAAATAGCGGCCATTGTTGCACTATCCACTAACACATCTATATGACGAAGGGGAAAATCATCTTTTGGACTTGCCTTGTTCAGGTCTCTGTAATCTATACACATCCTGACCCTTCTGTCCTTCTTGGGTACTGGTACTATACTTGTGAGCCAAGTGGGGAAGACTATTTCCTCGATGAACTTGGCCTCAAGCAACTTAACTACCTCTTCTTTTACTTTTTTTGCCCATTCAGGTCTTATTCTTCTGGGCTTCTATCCTATTGGGAGAGTGTGGTTGTGCGTTGGTATGGCATGTTCCATAATTTCTTTATCGATCCCCGGCATGTCATCATAATTCTAGGCAAAAATCCTTTCATATATCTTTAGTAATCTCTCAAAATTTTCTCTTTTTTTCTATTATAGTATCATGGGCAATTAATACATTCTTTGGTTGTTCATTAGTTCCAAGATTAAAAGGGTTAGTTTTAGTGCAATTAATGTTAAAAATGCTCATATGCATGCACATTACCATGAGGAGAAAGATCACATAAATAAGTAAATTGATTGTTCATCTTATTAGAAAGATAATCATTTGCCTCAAAGAGGTCATAAAGATACAATTCATCTATAAATAAATCAGAGTTTTCTAGCTTAGGCACGTCCTCCAGGAGGGTAGGGTAGACTTCTTCAGCAGGTGGCAGCTTTGGGACCACTTCCTCTATCCATTAAACTTGAGTAAGATGTCTTGATTCCCAATCCATAACATTAACAAAAATTTCAAATGCTGGCTTGTAGAGTCCCTTTATTATGGTAGGTTCTAGGGTCTCATCATACTTGATACCCTTCTGCTTGACAAAGTGATCTTCCAATGAATTGCCCTGTCTTGGGTTATCCTTTTTGCTTGGATCATGGCCTAACCCCTTGGTATCCTTCTAGGTATGCAACTACAAAGGTTCAGTGATATCTTGCAAATTTTTCCCTAAACCGGCTATAGGGAAAAAGTCCATTTGCTTCATCATTTTGGACATAGCTGGGTCCATGTAATCCTCATAAATTCTAACAACATGGAATCCATTGAAGGGCTAATTGGTGATAGCTAGAGTGGAGATAGTGTGATCAACTTTGGCCTTTATGGTCATAATGTTACCTTTATGTGGGAACTTGATCATTTGATGCAAAGTTGAGGGAACACCTTCTAGCTTATGGAGCTAAGGCCTTCCTAATAGGATAGAGAAGGTAGCAAGTATGTCGATAATTATGAACTCTACTTCATCAACGACTGGACCCACCTATACCTTGACTATAAAGGACCCTTTAGCTTGCCTCTTAGTGTCATCATAGGCCTTTATAGTGATGCTAGAGGGTAATAAATCTTCTTTCTTGATCCCCAAACTAGCTAGGATTTTGGCATGGCAAACACAAAGGAAGGAACCATCATCCACCATTGCATAACCTATTTTTTTCCTATTCACTTCAGCCTTGATAAAAAGGGGTCTATTGTGCTCCCTTCCTTCTAAAGGCAAATCTATATCTAAAAATGAGATGAGGCCTGTATTGCCCATTTTCATTACTTTTACAAGCTCGTCGGGTGTGGTAGTTGTAGAAATGGCAACTTGACCTAAAGCTTTAAACACCTTTTTATTATGGTCTTTGGATGACATCAAAAAATCCCAGATGTAGATGTTGGCCTGAGTTTTCTTGAGTTATTTTGACACCTCCTCATGCTTATCTATTTTGGATTTAGGTTCTTTTTCTAGTAGGATTTGATCGTTCTTTTTTACTCTCTTCACCATTTCTCCCTCAACCCATATTGGCTCTCTCTTACCCTCTTTGAAATCCTCATCAGAGGATTCATCTTAGAAATTCTTGCTCTCCCTAGCCTCATGGTCACTTTCACTATCCTAGAAACTGGTCATTAAGATTGATTCACTCATCCTCACTTTTGCTTCTATTGATAGGTCGGACCCATAGATTTCCCTCAGCACATACTCTTCGGGTAATTTGGATTTAAGGAGGCATGTGGTGTGATGTTTTGGCAGAGTTTGATGAAGTTTCTGGGTCAGGGATCTATTTTGAATTGATAAGATCCTAAATGGCCCTTCTGAGGAGTTTTCAGTTGTCTGTAAGGTGTTTGATTCTCTGATGATAAGCATAATACTGGTTGTGTCTATGATTTAGGGGTAACGGTCCATTGAATGGCTAGTGTGGAAGTGGCTATAGTTTCCCTTCTTTAATGAGTTTCTTCAAACACCATGACAAGGATTTACCCAGATTTGAGTACCTATGGCCTTGAATTGCATTTACCTCAGTAGTTTTAGTGGAATTGCCAACATTTCAACCTGTAAAAGTAAGATTATTATTCGATCTCTTATAACCCTTATTCTGATACCTGGCTTCAAGGTCAATGGCAATATCCTTCAACTGTTCCCAGGTAGTAATGCCTTTAGCTGTAAGCCTATTGTTTATGTAACTGTTGGCATTTCTAATGAACATTTTGTTCTGGTCAGCGTCTTCAAGCTTATTCCTCATCTTCAAGATTTTTTCCCTCCACCTCTAGAGATAGTCAGGAAAACTCTCATTAGGCTTCTACTTAACTAGCTTTAGATCCTTTAAGGTCATCTCAACATTGGCGTTATTGGTGTATTGCTTGTTGAATGGCCTTGCCAACTCATTCTAATCCTTCTTAACCCTTTTCTCTTGATAATAGTACCAGTCAAGAGCCTGACCTATGAGGGACATGCTGAATAGGCTCACAATCTGCTCTTCTATTAGGTGGGTGGCTCTCATGGCTACTGCGTACTATTTTAGGTGAGTATGAGGATTAGAGGTTCCATCAAACTTACTTAAATTAGGCATCCTGAACTTGTGAGGTATAGAGTGATCGGGCCTTAGATTGATGTCATCCAGGTCAATATCTCTACCCCTAGTCACTAATTGAGACATGGCCTCTATTTTTTCATTCAACTTTCTCAATTGATCATTCTTAGGTGCCTTAGGAGGGGGTAACCTATTATAAGCCTTTACCATTTGTGGTATCTCATTATTAGATGACTGGTCATCCTTAGGCTCCCTTGCTATCTCCTTCCCCTTATTAGTCTCGAAAGTCTATCCTACCTCCTGAGGGTTCTGCATACGGGAAAGGGCATTGGTAACTAGTGACGTCATCCTCCTTTCCATCTCGGCCATTGCTTATATGAACATAGCCTTAGTTATGTACTCATCAGAAGACATGGCTCCTCACTTGGGTTGTATAAGTACTTTTATGCTAACTTTGCTAAGGCACTTGC
>CANXYI012210824.1:0-11569 GCA_948208565.1 Hura crepitans | reverse complement strand
GGCCTACACATGTACAAATGGCTAACTTAGGACTATTGATGTCCATTACACCCCTAGGATCTATTTCTTAAGGTGTAATGCCATCGAGATACTCAACATCTCAATATGTCACATGAAGACACAAATATCTATGCAATTATTCATATCATGGCAATTTTCCATATTTGCCTTCATTTGATCATACCATGCCTCATCATGCATGTATCTTGTATACATACCCATTATATGTCAACAATCCAATTTAAGCATATTATCACATTGAATTCATGCATACACAACATTTCCATAGCAACAAGAACATCCGCACGCACTTTAGCTTACTTAACGGTTCAAATAGACATAATGCCACACATATTTATATCAAGAAAATTCATGGCATTTTAATACCCATAACATCCATTATACAAGTTTCAAATCATAAAAAAAACCATACGCACACAATTCTAGACCTAAGCACACAATATGGCATTTTCGGGTTTTTTACTCACAAAAAGCACTTATAGCTTAAACTCAACATACATATAATTCCATCATATGTAATCACACCAAATCATCATATATCCTATAGTTATCATGCCTTAAGTAATAAATAATTTTTATAGCATTTATTGGAATTTTTAAGAATTTATTTCCATTTGTTACATTTATGAAATAATTTACATAATTCATAAATGGATTAATTAAGCCAAACCAAAGTGATTACACATGCCGATTAAGGTTGTACGGGACCCTTGAAGTTGGCTCATGCCTTTTCCTTGCCTCGGGAGGATTGGGTTGTCATTTTGCTTATGAATATAAAAGGGTATGAACTTCAATAAACAATATAAAATAATTTAGAAGTGGAAAAAATATTTCAACTTAGATACATGCTCTAAAACATCCTACGAACCTGTGAAAAATAAAATTTATAGAAAAAGATAAACCAAGAGAAAGAAAGTTACTATTCACCTAAGTTTTTCTCCCAAAATACTTTGTCATTCCGGATGATTTTGGTGTCTATGGACTCATCTTGGAATGCTCATCATTTCGAGTGTAACCTTGTATTATGGGTCCCTCCATAGAGAGAGAAATCACAAAGAAAGTGCGAGGAAGAGAAGTGGGTGGAAAAATGGAGGGAGGAGGAGGATGGTGACTTTGTGTACATATGGGAGGAGAGAAGAAATTCCCTTTTTATACTTTTTGAAAAATTAATTTTTCTTTGCTTTGAAAAAATATTATAACCGATAGAAAAGTTGGTTTTTATCCATTCCTATCCCTAAAATTCCATAAATTCAAACCCTAAATCCTCTCAAAATCTCATGCCTAAATTTCGATGATAACCTAAAAAATTAATATATTTTCTATCCTAAAAATTAGGTAAAAATAGTTGCCAAACTCAAAAAATTCCGATTCCAAAGCCATTAGACTATTCAAAATATTTGAGCATGAGATTGTAATATTTTTGGATTATTTTGAGCAACTTTTAATTTATTTCACAGTTCATCTTTGCCTGTGGCATTATTCACAGGACACTACCGTAAAATCTTAATTTGTGTTTTTAACCATCTGAACGACATTGGATTGGCTTTGAACTTTGCCCAAAATTCTCTTGTAATTAATACTTCCCATCAATACACTTAGTGTAACTCGTGTCTCCAGAAGCACTATTCATCTTGGGAAGTACTATTCATGAGAGTCAGGATTTCGGATCGTTATAGATTTGGTCCCCTAACAAAGACTAGGCTAATCCCCTCTACTCTAACTCTTACCTCTATTCTAGGGTGGAACTGTAAATACCTGGGTATAAGCACCCTGAAGCTATATCTAGGGCCACTCTCTGTAATAGTTGTCCCTGGCACCATAAGTAAAGCATTCTCCCCTTCTTCCCAACTTGCACTACCCCCAATGCCTATTATTACAAGTATTATAGGTCAAGGTTCCATTTTTATTGCCTAATAGACCAAAAGTACTAATGGCTCTTAGAGGTAATCAAGGTCTAGCTATGGAAGCTTGCCCAGATCTTTGAGACTGTGTTTGTCTTTATGCCTGATGCACTAACTAGGACTGAGATTGTTCTTTTCTCCTTCTCTTACTATCACTTGGGGCTACTCTGGATTGCCCTATAGTAAACTATCTCTTTCTCTGAAAGAAGTCTCTATTTTACTGTACCATTTCCTCTATGTCATAAGCAAATACCACTAATACAACAAAGTCTGTTACCCTTGAGTTTGCTATTTGTATCCTTAACTCCACATTTAACCCTTTTAGAATCTTTTACACTTTTCCTCTTCATTCGGATTGAACTCTTTGGCATATCTTATCAACCAGGTAAAATCCTTCTCATATTCAGCCACTATCCTCCTATCCTATTTCAAATCTAGAAACTTATGCCTCTTCTTATCCTTGTAAGAGTTAGGCATATACCTCTTTTTGAACTCTATCAAGAAAAACTCCCAAGTGAGATTTATCACTGCCTTCCTCTTTCTAATTGTAACCCACCAATGGTACACTTCTTTTTACAGGAGGGAAGTTGTATACTTCAGACTATCTTCTTCTAAACAGTCTAGCTATTCCAAATTCCTAATGGTCCTTTCTAACTAGTACTCTGCTCATGCTACATCATCCTCCTTCGTACTGAGAAAAACCATAGCTCCCATCTTTTTAATTCTCTCTAATGGTCTCTTTTATATAGGAGCTGGTGGAGGAGGTAAAGGTAGAACATCAATTGCAGAGGTATGTCTCAACAAATTAACTATTTGTTGTAACAAACCTAGAGATGCTTCTACCTATGGCTGTGCCGAAGGTTGTGGCCTATATACAACATCACTAGGCTCAAAAGCAGTTACATGATCTACCCCTTGTATAGTAGTTAAAGCATAACTTGCTACTTCCTCTGCTCTCTCCTTTAGGGGTCTATTAGCCATCTTAAATTACTACAGAAATTATGAAACTTATTAGCCTTTATACAGTGTAGCATAGCATCATAACCAAACCTAAACTCTAGCACTTATGTAAACTACCTAGGAATATTAAACCTATGCTATGATACCACAAAAAGTGACACCCCCTATGGATTTCTTGAAGAAACTCGACAAGCGAGGTGCTTCCTACTAGGTCACCCATATTAGAATTTCTCTAGAAGTAAACTCCTCAATACTTATGAACTATTCTAAAACTCTATCAAGTATTGCTTAGGTTTCTAGTCTAATCCTTAAGCATGTTTATATATGGTTTGACAAACTTAGAAATCCCATTTACAAACATTTTATAAGTTACAAAAAATTAGGCAGCACAACGGCTACCCAGGTGACATACCAAATATTTTTTCACCAGTTATAAGCACTTTTATAGACAATAATTCCATTTAACCTCTATCTAGGCCCTTCTGCTCCCCCTAATCTACATTAACACACATCAAAGCATATATCAGAATCACATATATATAGGGCCTCAAGCGTATGTTATCAAAACCTCAAGCAACCAAAACAAACAAAGCACATGTTTATATACATCACATCCACGTTTTATATATAGACATAGTAGCTCCTCAGCATGCTAACCAATAGATAATGAATTTACATGAGTTTTACTACTAAAAAAACAACTTTATTTACCCTTTAACACTTGTATTGCTACACTACACGATCTTTGAGGCTAGTTTACTTATCCTTGCTACCTACACACTACAGCAGGGGTATGTTGAGTATAAAACTCAATGGTGAATTTAAACCATTTAAAATATGCCACATGCATTAAAACACACAAGCAAACATAATACAATGTTTTAGAAGTAGTTTATGGGTGATATGCTAGGTGACTAATGGCATTCAGATGATATGCCATGTTTACTTTAAAATTACCAAAATGCCACTGTATTTTATTTATTAAATTTATTATCATAAGTTATCACCAATTATTCTAGACTTGTATTTTAATTTACTTTAATTCCATTTCATAGGCCTGACTAGGTCAATGACACTTACAGACATCGGACTAAGAGGGAACTGAAAAATGTGCAATGGCCCATATTTTGGACCTTGACTGTGTATAAGGATCAGTCTGTAGACCTCTCAATGGGAACTTATCATGTCAAATTATTCATCCTGGTCTGCCCAGCAGACTAGTGCAGTTGGTCCTCTAGATACTTTTGCCACTATATTAATCTATTCTAATATACAAACAAAAGTGCTAGCAATATAGTGGTCTACCCCGTAGATTAGTGTAGTGGCTCAATTGTATACCTTAGATGCTGCACCAACCTAGTCTAATAAATAGACAGTCTAGTAGCTGCTAATCTTAAGTTAACCCACCAACCTATCAAGTGGGTGTCTAACTAATAGGCCATTTAACTTCATTTTAAGTTTATTTTCTTACTGATTATCTTTTTATAATATTCCAAGATGAAAAATTAAATAGTTGACTTTTGACCTGATCAGTTATAGGTCATTTTTTGCTCTACCGAATAATCACGGGTCAATTTTTTGAAATATTTTAGGGCACTATCTTAGGCATAATTAAAGCCATATTAAGTCTAGCCTAGTCCATTATTTTGGCTCATTTATATACATGCCAAGCATTCATTTTAAACATAGTCCCAAAATTCTTTTTTATGGAACAATTATTAGTCAAATTTAAAATTTGCAACGGCCATTTTAAGTTTATTTTAGGCCCTTTTCAAGCCATTTTTTAGTGCCAATTGCACTCATTACCATACACTTTCATAGGCCTAATGCAAATTCCAAAAGTATATCTCAAAATGCCATAAAAGTGGCTTCCCTTCCATGTCACATAAAAATTACAAATTGGTTTAATTTAAGGTACTATCTTTATTCCCTAATTAGCTCATTTTAAAGCCATTTTTAATACATTATTTCAGGCCCATTTCCATACTAGTTTCCATGCCATTTCTTAATCTTAAAGGATATTCTAATGCCCTACATTTCATGCCTTATTACTCATGCATATTTACTTAATCCATACCTTATAGACATTGCATATTTCATACCAAATATGTCATGCTATATCACACATATATATGTGTTATACCTTACCTCATTTTCATGCCCTTTAGCCTTGCATACCTCTCGGCCAATGCACCTAAATTGCCATCCACATGATTTCCATCACATTCAACTAGACATATAGATATTTTAACATCTCACAAGCCTACTTACACACACATAATGCTATTGCTAAGCAAACTAGGCCCTTGTACACTTTAGACATGCCTCGGCCACACTTAGTGCAAACACACACAAGCCTTATTCACCAATTTCTTCGCCTACACCTAAAATGCCATCTCTAACAAGCTAAATTCTAGACAATATGCGAAGCATACGTGCCATACACCTAACTTACAAATCAAGGCACCTCTCGATGTAAAAAAGCCTCATATCAATGCTTATAATTCTCACCATATACATATATAATTTATGCATCCTTCGTGTCTCATACCTTAGAAGCCATGCCAAAATCACCTTAACAAGACATATACACATTATACACAACCTACATACCTCTCGACCAAATGGAGAATTCATCCTTCCATATGCTCTTTTCTTTAATTCACCATTCTAATTAATCATTCTACATATAATTAACATAAATCCAAGCCTAATTCACCATTACATACACTTTTACCTTAAAATCCATCATTTCCATACAAGACTTCTACACCTATCACACTTGAAATTCAATATCCATACTTTGAATGCTTGAAATTTACATACTTTGCTACTAATAGAGATGAATTCTTAACTTCAAGCTCAAAAGAGACCAAAGCACATCTTAATATCCCTTTTCTTCCATTCATGCCATTCTCATTCAAAAATCCTTGAAAAATCATAGAAGCTTTGATGTTAATCTACTGCTCAATTACCTATGCATCAAATGTAGAATAGCGTCAAAGCTTTTACCCTACAGGAGAACATGAAAACTACCCATTTTTAGGCATTTTTAATTTCTTTTTGTAAAATGTTCATGATGTAAATGTAATAGAAGTGCTTGTGCGATTCAAGAAGGATTAGGCCTAAGTTGTAATATGGGTTAATTTTTGTAACTTAAAACTATAATTATTTTAAAAGCTTTTTATTTCTTACTTGTTTTGCATGATATCTCTTGATATTGCATGTGAGAGTGTTGCTTATGATGAGCCTAAGGCTATATCTTGTTTTTGTTGATTGGAGGCTCAAGAGGACCCATTAGGAGTTGTGTTGTGATGTATGTTGATTTAGAAGTGTTTTTAATAGGTTCACTATTTAGGAAAGTGTCCTGATATAGCCGTTATGTTGTCAAATTTCTAACATGATGGCCTCATTAGTTGCCTCGTAAAGCATACCAAAGGGTTTTTAGTGTTTTTATAACTCCTTAAGCTAAGAAATGTTTTAATTAATAAAAGTTTTAATTTAAAATAAGTTTTTAGGTTATCGAAATCAAATATTAGTTTGCGTGTGTGCTCTCTATTTAGGTCCAGTGTACAGGTCAGGTCGACGGTGCAACATGCCTAAACCTATAAAATGCAATGTTAGAATAAAAAAGAAAAGCAATCACAAAAAATAAAAAAGGGCCTAGGAAGATTATTCACCGGGATGCACAACGTAAAGCCCATAACAAAGTAGTGGCTCTTTTTAGTCCAAGCCACTAAGTCCAGGCATTATACATCCATTTGAGAGAAGAAAAGCACTAGTTCTAAGAACCAATGCCCTTAATCTACTGCAAATAGAGAGAAAAACTCCAACTTATATTACTGTTAGCATTGGCAAAAAAATGTTGTCCCCAATCGATACAAGATGAAGCAACGAGCATACTGGTCTACCTCAAACTGACTAGAAGGAGCAAGGTCAACCTATTGCTCATACAAATCCATGCATTAAATGCTGCCAAAGTGATCCTAAGGCATAAACCTAACAAGATCTTTACCTCCTAAAGTCAAAGGGAAGGATACTTATAGTTAGCATCAAAGGCAATCACTCACCCAATATATGGCATGCTAGTGATGAAGGCTAAATCAAATAGGGTGAATGTCAGCTTCCTAAAAGGTGCATGAAATGTGTGTATGGTATCCACCAATCTTTTAACTAAGGCTCAGAGTGCCTATAAGTCCTTATAAAAATCACCTTCGATAAGATCATCCATGAATGTTTTGAAGCCTATTACTCAATCCTTAATCAAAATAGGCATTATAAGGCATCACTGTTATGGTTTAGATAAGGTATCCCTACACTTGAGGCATGTGCACATGAAAATGTAACATAGGTAAGTAAGTCATGAAAAAATAAATATTGACTTTAAAGGCATGAATAATGTCTACACAGACCTAAATCATCAAGTAAGGAGTTTACATGGACATACAATGGGTAAAATCTAATAGGGGTCTACATGGATCATGACTAGTTAAGATCCACATGGACTTACTTTCACAAATAAAAATGCACAAGTTTGTAAAACATCTAAAAACAAAAAAGGTCTAAAACAAGTTACATGACAGCCTGCATAGGCTCAACAATACAAATATAAAGGTCTATATAGACCCCTAGCAATATAAAAGTTATCCACATGGACTAACTATCCTACCACATGTAGAAACATACAACATGAACCTTTAAGACTTCTGTACATTTACACAATGAACAAGGTCCACATGGACAAAATGTGCCCTAAAAAAAATTGGTCCACATAGAACTATTGAACAAGGCTCATAGAAATAGCAAAGAAGATGAAGCAAAATCAACCATAAAAGAGGCCTAAAGAATGAAATTTAACATAGGGATAGACTTTTAAATAGGCCTGATAGTTGAGGTCTACTAAAATCGAAATTGATCCACTGTGGTAGATTGTGAAAGAGGAAACCCTCTAAAATAGGCATCAAAATGCCTATTACCAATGGTGAAGGAGGAAAAGCCATTCCTGATAGTTGTAATGGTTTTACTAGAATTCCACCAATGGCCGCCGCATTAATAGAAGACGAGGAAAAAGAGCTAAAAGAATAGGGAGATGCCATATGAATCTATTTTCAAGAGAAAGGTTAAGAGAATGACTAAAAAAGGAAAGGCAAGAATGAGGAAGCAGAAAGAAAGTCAACAATTTTAAATCTATCACTTAAGTCCTCATAGACTTATTTTAGTAAACTATATCCATGTCTATATGGACCATGGCTTTGATCCTACCTTTATTGACCCATTGTCTTCATGAATTCATATCATAGACCTATTTTCAACAATGTCTACAAGCACCTAATCATCAAAAGCCACATACTGAGCCTGCACTAACCTAATTTGTTTGGGTGTCCAAAAACAAAACCTTAAAAAGGCTCATAAATAATCAGACCAACATCAAAATTGGAATGATAAACAAAAATGAATGAAAATTTTTACCCAAGCATATAAAAATAAATAGAATTGGCTTGTTAAAAACCTATATAGGTCATTTTTCATCAATAAGCCTACATACATTTTTTTCAATCAATAAAATAGATTTTTAGCCAATGCTCATTAAGAACATTAACTAATGATTAAATAAATTTCCTTTATTTAGTTTTTTTAAACTAATCAAATGAATTTAACCATTATTAAATTAGGTTATCTATTTTCATTTAATTTTAAATAAATTAATTAGATTCAGCTTCAATTTCAGCTCAATAACACATGTATTTTTTTCACTTATCCATTTTCTCCATGTTTAGAAAATGTATACATGGTCAAAAGTGTTTTATCTAGCTAGAAAGAAAATGGATAAAAAATGTTCAATTTTGCTTAATGGTGTAATCACTTTAATATGAATATATCAATTTAAACATGTAATTATTCATTTTATAACAATTTTATAATATGCTATTAATGATGAGTATACGCTATGGCATATGAGCAAACTAGCACATTGATATATATATATACATGTCACTAATTATGCATAAGGCACATTATGTCCATGCATATAGCGTAACTAGCATCAACATAAATAAAATGAACCATATATATAACACACTCATTTGTCACCTTATAGTAAACATAATAACACATATTACATCTCATAAACTCATATTTATGCCATAACCTAATGTCCCGATTTCATAATCATTTTTATATGTCAAACTCCTTAATTCATCTCATTTATCATTTTCTCATGTTCAACTTATGCCTATACTAAGGAGAAAACTATCCAAAGTTAGATAATGGATATTATTAATCAGAAGGCCTCGCACTCAAAGGTACATAACAAAATCATAGCTAAAGGCACTCGCATCTATAGATACATAGATACATTGGCTCATAAGCCTCATGCCCGTCAACACATGAAACAATGACCCATAAGTCTCATACCTAAGAGTATGCTAATAGCTACTAAAATCCTAGTTGATTAATCAACCTATCCAAACTAGGTTGTCTAGATGTATAGGCACTATTAAACTTATTATTTTATTCCATTACAACCATTTTTAACATATACTGTTATTTATGTCACAATATGCATAAACTTGTCACATTGGCCATTTTTGCACATTAGTAAGGACTAACATCATATCCATGTATTAGAAAGTCACCAATCTCACATAGATATGGTGTGGACCTCAAGAGGCCAAAGAAATCACTATGGCATTCAAAGCTAAAACAAGCTACATAGGCCAACCCATATGCATAAATCACAATATGCACATATAGCTTAACATGCATATATTTTTGGCCTCCACATACCTAAAGCCATAAAATCACATACACATGTGTCTCACATTACATAAATCATCAAAAATAAATTTTAAGCCATTATACTCATCGAAACACCACATTATCACTAACAAGGCATTTATCGATATTATGTTGCATAATGAATTTTCAAGCATAACCAACCATTCAATGGCCTAATGGCTTTTGGCCTTAACTATTTACATAAATACACTCATACTATCTTATAATAATACATACATAGGCAACATAACCATAACATCCTTTACATTACTCATAGCTTCCATATATGGCATAATACAACATATATGTGCATGCCACCATTCATTGGCCATTCGACCAACATGAACAACCCTATTAGCATCTTTACATCTCATTCATGCCATATAATTCATTTTTCCATAAATTCCACATATTAATGTGATTACATAGACTAAAATGTGTCATTAGGTACCCCTGAAGCTCTCCTAGGCGTTCTTCTTACCTCGAGAATCCCAGTTTGAATTCTCACCTACAAATTTAAATAGGTTTATTTTTAGAAAAAATCATGAAAAATCATATATAGCTTTAAAAAAATAAAATAAACATACACACTCTTGAGCACCCTTAGGGTCTAAAAAAATATCAAAATTAAAAGAAAATACCCGAAACTAAAAATGGTCAATATTTACGCATACCTTCAATCTTCAAAATCACTTGGAAAAACTCCTACTTAAAGATTAAATCTTCAAAAATCCACTTTATATGAGTTGAATCAAGGCTTAGGATGTAACAACCGTGATTTAAGGCTCTATGAATAGTGCCATAGGGTTTGGGAAGTGTGCTTAGGTTGTGGGGTCACTTACACATGGATCGAGGCAATGACATTAGTCATGAAACTTTAAGGGGCTTTAAGTTGATGAAAATTTTGAAATTTAAAAATTTAGCAAAACCAAAATTTCATTTTAAGTATTACAGAATGCATATGAGCAATAAAAATTTTTCAGGCCAAGATTGACTCGGGATATACCCTAAAGCTCAAAAATTCTAATGGGTGCACCAGTGAAAGAATTTTTGGATTCCAAGGTCATTTAAAAATTCTCAAAATTTTTTAAGTTAGCACACAAATCGAGGTAGTCTAACAATTTGCTTATCAATAGAATCTGGCCATGAAAATTTATGAGTAGATAGAGGGGATTAAATATGAATTTTAAAATGAACGACATAATTTTCTGAGGTCCTAGTGAATTACTGTGAATTTCCAAAGTTTGTTAAAAAATTGAGATTTTTGGGATTTTTGAGACCACCCTTGACATGTCAATGCGGGACCCACCTCATACCAAGTGGCAAACCTCACTTGACAAGTGTATTTTCCACTTGGAATGAAGGATTGTCTTCCTCCTTTTTTCCTTGTTGTTGCCGATGCTAGGAAGAGAGAAAATAGGCCATAACTTTTTTAACCCTTCACCAAAAATGGTGATTCTTGTTGCCAAATTCACTTCTTTCTGTTAGGCACCACGAGGATAAAGAATCAAGTAGAAAGGACTTCTTAATTGGGAGACAAAAATCATCAAAGTTTATTATTTTAGACATTCTAAAGAAGTGACCGTTAGGTGAGTTCTTGGCTAATTCTCCTCCTTTCCTTAGGTTTTTTGGCTGCCATTTGATGTTAGAACCTACCTAACACCTTTGTGATTATGTGTGTAAGGTATTTGTGGTAATTAGAGGGTAGCTTAAAGTCCACAAAGGGAGAGGGAATCCATCGTGGAAGCTAGACAATGTGGGATTCTTATGGATTTAAAGGACTTCTCTCACAAGTAAGTGAACTTCAAGCCTTTCTTTCTTGTAATGAGGTGCCTAAGTAATGAACCATAGTTTAGGATGGCTAATAAGTTGAGTTTTTAAATAATTTCTTTAATAGGAATATTGATTAA
>CANXYI012210793.1:0-10949 GCA_948208565.1 Hura crepitans | reverse complement strand
TTTTTTCTCTGCACTTAATTAACCCTACCTTGCTACCCTATTAAATTTCATACAACTAAACATGAATCTCTAGAACGCCTTAACTATTCTAGTGTTGTATTTACACTTTACCCGACGATCGAAAAGTGTGCCCAGAGTGGTGAGTCAACTCCATGAGGCTTGAGGTAGGGTGTACTAGTCACAGAAATTTGAGGGTCCTGAAAATGATGAAAAGGATGTAATTTAAAAATTTAGTAAAATCACTAAATCATAATAGACCGTAACTTAGTGGCTCGTAGGGTCAAATTGAGTCTAACCAGGACTGACCCAAGATATACTTAGACGGACTTGAAAATATGATACCCTCAAGGTTAAAAATTGTAATTAGGCCAACAGAGAATGAATTTTAAATTTCTGTGGTCATATATTTTCGATAAAATTAAGATTTTCAAGAATTTTGCTAGCTTATCTCCTGAAGGAATTTGGCTATGAAATTTTGTAAGCATCTAATTGGGCCTAATTAAGGATTTTAAGAATAAACATGATAGTTTTTTGATGTTTGAGTGGTTTTTAAAATTTTCTCAAAGTTTTAGCTCAAATTTCCCAAAAAAAATGAAGTTTGGAAAATTTAAAATTTCAGAGGCTTGAGAACATTAGGGTGTAGAAAAAAATAACAATAATAGTAATAATGATAATAAATAAATACTAATAAAATTGATGAAAACAAATTAAAATCCGTGGAAAGAGAAAAGAAGAAATAAGAAAAGAAAGAAAATAAAAGAAAGGGGCAGCAAATGAAGAAAAAAAAAGAGAAAGGGGACATAATAAAAACGTGAGGAAAGGGGGAATAGAAAGGGGAAAGTTGGTTTGTCGAATTGCAAGAATGTGTGTGCTATACATTTGCTAATGCCTAAAAGTGTTGGTGGTGTATGAATATGTGTCATGTGTGTGTATAGATGATTAAGTGGTGATTGTCTTATAAAAGTGCTTGCACCATATGCTTGAATGTTCAAGTTGTGCTTGTGGCATGTGCCTTGCATACTAATGGGTAGTTGTGCTTATGTGTGTATAACTTGGGATTGAGGTGTGATAGAATTTAGGCATAGTGTAGTCACTTTAAGATGGATGAAAATGATTGGAAACTCAATATGTGCATTTATGATATTATGTGCAAAAATAGCTATTAGAAGTTTAATGCATGAGTTAGTTAAATATTGTTACATGGCAATGTTAGATGAAATGAATATGCATTATAAGTGATATATATGTGCCTTGTAGAGACTGGATACCTTATGTATGGAGCTTGATGTTAGGTTAATATGCGATAACAAGAGTTAAGAATGCAAATATGGATTAATGTGGTTTTAATGCACTTGCATGAGTATATATATGATTAAATAGGTGTGTATATGCAGATATAGGTGACTGAAAGCTTCAAATGATGAAATGACATATTTGAAAAGCATTTATGGCCTAAAGTGAATTTATGGGTAATTTATGTGGAAATGAGACATAAATGTAATTGTTTGTGCCTTAATGTGATTAAATGATTGAGTGTGTGCATATGGAAGTGGTCGAATGCCACCTTGACTTGAGTATGGATTTTTGTCATATAAAGATGCACTATGTGACTTAACACCAATAAATGCTAATATTATGTCCAATATGGTGTGTTGATGCAAGTTGTAGCTTTTATGCATATTCATGATGAATTATGCAACATATGATATAAATGCGTGACAATGATGAGAATTTATATATGCTTAAAATGAGAAGTGTATTTATGATGTATGTTATGCCATATAAGGCTTAATGGTGCTAAAAATAGCAAGTTGAGGAACTAATGAGAATATAGATGCATAGATGCATCTTATGACATTTATGAAATGTTAAGCTTTTGTGAGCCTAAATGGTAATGTGATATGATCATATGATACATGCTATGGGCATGATGTAATGATGTATACTATAGGCATGATATGTAGGCCTCACTGATGTGCAAAATAGCCAATGTGATCAGCTTATGTAAGTTGAGACATAAACAATGTTATCCATTTAAAATGGTTAAAATGAGATAAATCGACAAGTTTAATAATGATATACAGCTAGATAACCTAGTTTGGATAGGTTGACTAGTCAATTAGGATGAATAGCTACAATGTTTACCTTTTGGTAAGAGACCTATGGGTAATATGCATTTTTGTGTTGGTAGGCACTAGGCTTTCTAGCCATTGTTTTAGCACTTTCACGTGCAAAGACTACGAGCTCATGCATTTTGTATCTATAGATACTAGTGCCTTTGAGTAGACTATTTTACACACCTTTAGGTGTTAAGTGCCTTTGGGTGCACCGTTATCTATTATCCAACCTTAGATAGTTGTCTCTTTTGCATGGGCATATGTTAAATAATGTAAAGACTTTAAAATATGTGATCATAAGTTAAGCTATGCCATGGTGCTAATATATGCAATGTATGTGGTTATGCCATTTTAGGTAATGTGTAAATCAAATATGTGCTATTACGACTATAAGTGTGATTGCCATAATATTAAGGTGTTCATACATTTAAGATGACATAATACGCATGTATGATACACCCTATGCTTGTTAATGCCTATGGATTTTATTGCAACCATACATGTCCATTTTATGCATATGAAGACAATTATGTTATGATAATGCTTAGAGTGCATGTTGACCATAATTTTTGTTCTATTAACTTGTTATGAGTTGTGCATGACTTTTATGTGAAAATAAGCACATTATGATATATTTACACTCAAAGGCATGCATAGTTATGAAAACATATTATAAGGTTATTTTTGTGACATACCATATTAAAATTTATATGTGTGCTCACGAGATCATAATGTATGTTGCAAAGAATAACAATCCATATAATTAAATTAAATGAACAATTGTATGGTTAAGTTGGCATTTGAAGTAAATACATTAAAAATTTGTGTGTATCTATGTGGGCATAACTATTTAAAAGTATATGTGTATGTGTATTCCATTAAGGACACCATTAAGCATCTTGCTTGGCGTACTAGCTTTTCTACCAGTGTGTAGATAGAAGCAGTTGATAAGGAAAGATGCTAAAAGAACACAAGAGGCTGCTTGAAGAATTATATCAAGAGCAATTTTGAGACATTAGCGTAGGCCTATTAAAAGAAAGATGTGTATGTAAATGTAATCAATTTTGAAGTTAAAATAATGATATAATTTGTATCAATTTTAAAGCCCTTATTTGTTATGTAATTCTCATAAAAATGTTTTTAGAGATGCTATTGATATAGATTAGGCTAAGTGAAAGTAAGATTAATGTAAAGAGTAATTTGTATGTCATCTAAGATTCATAATGCAAAGTACAATTATGGATCAAGTGTATTAGAGATATACATGTTGTAATAGTGAATATATGAGAATAGTCTAGGTTGTGGCTGAGGCATGTTGGAATGGAGACATGACAAACATAGATTGAATGTTTGTGTTATGAGCTGATTTGGGGGATCAAGAGGATCCATTGACATTGATTGAGTTGATATGAGTTTATAGAATGGTTTCTTTTATAGGTTTACTAGTTGGGATAATGTCTTAGTACAACTATTATGCTATGAGATTTTCCACATGGTGACCCCATTAGTTGCCTTATAAAGTGTGCTAAATGATTTTTAGAGTTTTTACAACTCCTTAAGAAAAGATATATTTTAGTTAATAAAAGTTTTAAATAATTTGAGTTTTGGATAGCTGTAACACCCATCCTTCGAGGCTCTATGAATAGTGCCATAGGGTCCGGGAAGTGTACCCAAGGTGTGGGATCACTTGCACATAAACTGAGGTAGTGACACTAGTTATGAAACTTTAAGGGGCTTAAATTTTATGAAAAAGGAAAAATTTTAAAATTTGGTAGAACCAATAACTCATTATGAACTATAAGCTACCCCTATAGGTAATAAAATTTTTACGGGGCAGTAATAACCTAGGTTATGCCTAGACGGACCAGAAAATAGAAGACCCTAAAGCTTAAAAATTCCACTGAGTTTATTAGTAAAAGAATTTTTGAATTTCGAGGTTGTTTGTAAATTTCGTAATTTTTCAGGTTGGCATATAAATCCAGGTAGTCTAAAAATTACTCTATCGATAAAAGGTAGTGAAAATTTATCAGCATGTAGAGGGGATTAAAATATAAATTTTAAAATTAACGGTGTAATTTTTTAATTATGTGTGAATTTTGGTGAATTTTTTAAGTTTGCCAAAAAATCGAGATGTGTCGGGATGGCTCAAGTGGCTATAGACCCACCATACACTTGCCAGCTAGACTAAGGCCTTTGACAAGTTGCAAGGGTAATGGATAAGTACATAATTCCACTAAATAAAAGAAGGAAAAAAATCCTCCCTTTGGCTACTAGAACCCAAGCCATTCTTACCCTTAGGAGCCATTTTCTTTCTTTTCCTCCAGCCATTTTTACAATTTCTTATATCTAAAATTTAATTTGGTCTTTTACCAACCTAAAAGAAGAAGAAGTACTAGAAAAGGAGTCTTCTAGAATTAAATAAAAATCATCAAAGATTAATGGTCAAGGACAATCTAATAGGGGTACTAAAGGCGAGTTTCTTTGCTTTTCCTTTGGTTTTCATGGTGATTTTTAGCTGGAATTGAACCTTTGTGATGCCTAAAGACTTAGAATGAGTGTGTGAATTGTGTTTGAGGTGGATTGAGGAAGAAAAGAGCATGAAAAAGGGAGGATAAAGGGACGTGGTAGGCTAGAAATAAGTGTTGAAAGGCTTAAAGTGTGGATTCTTCATCTTTGAAGTGAGAGCTAAGTGAATTCTATCATTCACTACATGCCCTAAAAATTTCAATAGCTTCCCTTTGAATTTAAGAATGAATTGAGTATGAAAAGTAGCTTAAAAGGCTAAATGTTTGATGATGTTTAGTTCATGAATATGTGAATTGCATGGTAATTGATGAGATAGATGCTATAGGGATGTTAAACATTTAGTACCCAAGAGGTATGACATGAAGAAATATAAATTGCATGATTGATTGATTGGCGAAGGCAAGTAATATACATGTTAATTTTGTTGTTGGCTAAGAGATAGGTAAGTAGTAAAGTGTGCTTATAATGTTTAAAGTATAAATTGGTGGCTTTAGCATGGATATATAATGGTATTCCTTGTGAATTGCTGGAAGTATACATGGTTAGCATGAAATGTGTGAGTGGCTGAGAGTTTACCTTATGGTTACTAGTGTGTATGGCTTGCTTAGTATGGCTTTAGGTGGTGTTTGAGGCTAGAAATGTATGTGCCATAGACCTATGATGCATAATTAATTAATACAAAGCATGTGTATGTGTGTATGATGTTTGTCGAGACATGTGTGCTTATATGATGGTGTGGCATGTATGGTGTGAAGTACATATGTATTTGTATATGTTACCATGGTAAGGTATAAGTTGCATGTAAGATAAATGATGTTAAAAATACATCAATTGGCAATGAATCTTTTTGTGGCTAAGAGGTATGAATGCCATGGAAAGGTTTGTAATTATGGTAGGTAGGCAAGTCTAGTGTAAATAGATAAGGTGAGATAATATGCATGTAATGAAAGATATTGTATTGGTATAAAACTTAGTTAATGCATGAATTAAATGGTTTGTAATGTAGACAAAGAATGACATGAATAATGATAGTAAAGATTGACTTGAAAGTAAGTATAAAAATTGACTTAAAATTACCTTTAAAGGCTATGGTTTAAGAATGAGTTATACACCTAAATTTTGAGCCTATAATGGCTAGTATGATGAGACTTTTTGGAATGGCATGAATGCTTAGATTTGGCCTAGATTATGGCCCATGTTTTGACTAGCTTTAGGCCAATGAATGCATGAAATAATTAGTGAAAACAACACTAAAATGGAGGTGAAATAAATCTAGAAAGCTAATTAGAAGCTTAGCCATAATGATCTATAACTGTCCTAAATGACCATTATCTGAATTAATATATCCTTAGGACAGTAAATGGCCTAGATTTGTGAAATACTTATAGAATTAAATCTAGCATAATATATCATAATTATTGGCACTTGAACCCTTAATTTTTTTTTCTTGATATTTTACTAGGTACAACCTGTTTGTGGCCATAATAGATTAGGCTAATTTCCAACTGTGCTGCAAAAATTCTAACTGTCTATTTTTTAGTTTATAATATTATAAAAGGTTAATCAGTAAAGAAATAGACATAAACTGAGGTTAAATGGCCCATTAGATAAACAACCACTGGATAGGTGACCGATCAACTTAGGGACATTTGCAACTACTATCTTATTTATAAATAGGGTCGGTACAACGGTCTAGGTCCATTTAAGACCACTATACTAGTTGGGTAGTCAGATTAGACTGTGACATTCACTTGAGTTATATCTTGCTTGTCGGTGTAACAGTGTAGGTCTTAAAAGACCATTGCATTAGTTGGATAAAAAGACCAATCTACTATACAGACTAGTTTGTGACATTTTTAATCTTTAAATAAGGCTGGTATAGTGGTTAAGGTCCTACAAGATTAATATACTAGCCAGTAAAGCAGGCTAGTCTACCAAGTAGACCAGATATTGTCCTTTGCACCTTAGGTGCTAGAATGTGATCTAACAGGTGTAGCAGCATAAGTCCAAAATGGGGACCACTGCACTTGTTTACTTTCCCTCTAAATCCTGTGACACCCCTACTCGATCCCTTAGGAGACCCCATAGGTGATGCATGCACTTTGAGATTACTAATACCATTCTTATTGCTACCATTACTTACATCTATTAAACTTACTTTGTTTCCCAATTCACTTTCCATAGATGTTATATCTTATCAAGTTATAGTCATACAAACATGCCACCTTTAGATAGTTACAAGTCATTTTCTATAATCTTAGAAATTTCGGTAGCATAACAATTGTATGGGTTCTATCCCAAATTTTTAACAAGCTTGTTTAACACTTCTATAAATATTTCACAACACCTAAACCCATCTAGTCCCTCATTCTCAAGCTAACATCAGCTTAATCACACATCAGACTTAGGCCTCAGGCCAAAGATAAAACATGTATATATAGAGCCTCAAGCTTACATCAACATCACATAATCATAAATTCATAAGAAAGGCATATAGAAATACTTTATTTACATCAGCAGGTTATATTCACTTAAATACATTACATGTTTATAGCTTATATACATCTTTCTACCCAATTCCCACCTAGGTACATAGATATCAAAACTGTACAATAATTACTTCAAAATCTTTCACTTGTATCCTCTAAACCACTATCGTCACGCTTCATAAGGTGGGTTCCTACTATTGTGTACTTGCACAGCAAAAGAGGTACGCTAAGTATATGAGATACTCAGTAGTGAACTTAAAGCATTTTAATCATGGTATAAGATCATTTAGATACCTGTACGGTTTAAGAAATGATTTTACTTCATTATATAATTTAGTTAATCACGGGGGTGGCAAAATACTAAAATGCCCTTAAGGTATTTATAAGGTCTGAAAGAGCATTTTTAACTTAGATAAATTATTTAGAGTAAGTATTATTACTTTTAACATGAATACTTTACAAAAATCACTTTATTTGTAACATATGTGAAAAATGACTAAGATGCCCTTTTATTGTATTTTACCAATTTCTTAGGAAAAACCATTCAATTATACTTATAACTTTATTTAATTCACTAGCCCAACTAGGAAGATGACACTTAAAGACACTTGATCTAAAGGGAAAATAAACTAGTGCAGTGGTTCCCATTCTGGACCTATGCCATTACACTGGCATGCATGCCATAATGGAGATTACCTGTAGCCTCTCCAGACACACATAAATAGTAACTATGTGACATAATGGACATCAGGCCATAGGCCTACAAATAATTATCTTTAATAACTAGGTGACATAATAAAGATAAGTCTGTAGACCTCTCTAGCCACCAATAATTACCATCAATAACTGGGTGACATAATAGAGATTAGTCTGTAGACCTCTTCAGGCATAAATAAAAATAACTGTCTAAATATCAGACAACTAGTAGGTGCAAAACCCTAAGTTGACCGATCAACCCATCCAGTGGGTGTCTAACTAATGGGCCAAGTAGCTATATTTAAGTTCATTTATTGATTAAAAATGTTTTTATAATATTTATGTTTCAAAAATAGATAGATAAAATTTTTATCTCAAACTTTATTTTTTTAGCCAGATTGGTATAGCCACATTTTGGCTCTACCGGCTAAATTCCATTAGAAAAAATTAAGTCTGCTGTGACAAAAATTCAAGGTGTCATAGGTTATGATTTATCATGGCATTAATACATAAAAAGTTAATATTTTCCATCCAGTGGCATTTTTGGTTCCTATATAGGTCAACTGGACAATTATAGGTCATTTTGACCACTTTTATAGTTAATTTCTAAGACTGTTTTAAGTCCAAATTTAATTCAATTTTTAATGTCCTTTTAAATACATTTTTAGGCACAAAGCCAACTATAACTAGGCCACTTTCTAAGCCAATTACTAGTCATAAAATCCAAACATGCAAAGGTCTCAAATCTAGCCACTTAAGGCACAAACAACAATGCATTTACATTACACACTTCAAGCCACTTTTTAAGGTGCTTATTTCAATCCTTAGCTACATGTTTTAGTCCAATCCTTTTTAGCCATTTCAAAGACACATTTTCAAAGTGTATATTATGATATCAATATGTCATATACTTAATTAATTTCATAGTTATTTCATGCCAATTTTCAAGTTATAGTGATGTACTTAACCAACACTTTTACAACCTTAAATTTCATGCCAACATGCCATGATAAAGCTCTCGGGTACTTAAGAGAAAATGGACTAAATTTCCATTCCTTTCCACATGATAACAATATTCAATCATATATACATGCCATGAACACAAATATACTTATAAACATCTTATTTCAAGCTAATAGTGCTAAGTTACAAAATAATCTTCCTTAGAATCCCTTATGATAGCTCACAGCCACAAGCAAAATTGCACAATTCATGGTGATTTATACTCTCAATTTCTATAGTTCACATCCAAGCATGCTAAATAATATCTGAATATTTATCATAGGTAGTAAGCTTCCCATTCAGATAACTATAGGCATCAAATTCTATGAGCATGTGAGGTACATTAAGTAACCACTAAAACAACATTATCAATTCCACTAAATTCTCAAGTTACCCAACACTAACAAGAAGGAAAATCAACCTTAAACTCAATATTCCAGCCATTCTAACTCAAGTCTCAATAGCCTAGGCACGACATGAAGAAAAGGCTTGAAATTCACTTACCTTTGAAATAAAGCCTTAAAACCTTCAAGCACCCTAAGCTGTCCAACTTGCCATAATAGCTTCTCTTTCCTTCATGGGCTCTAAGCTGCCCTCCAATGGCTACCGATACCTCATACACACAATCATACATATCTTAAGCATGTTTATACATCAAATGGTAGCTAGAAATTATAGGGGAAAGGGAAGAATCACTCAAGACTCACTTTAAATACACTATCCTAGACTACTCTAAAATAGTCAACTTAGATGAATTTTATCTCTCAAATGACAACTCCTTTCTGCCTGCTTCTTATTCCTCATGGTGCCTAACACACGAACAAATTTTTAGCAATTAGAATCACTGAATTTGGAACTTAGAAGAGAGAGTTATGGTGGTTTTAGTCACTACCTAGCATCGACAACAGAAGAGAAAAAGGGACAGAAGGCATTTTGTTCATCTAAGTGGAAATCCACTTATCAAGGCCCATTTGCCACTTGCCAACTTTGCATGTCCACTTGGCATGATATAGGGCCCACCTTCACATGTCAAAAATCCCAAACTATCCCGATTTTTTAGCAAACTTCAAAATTTCATAAAAATCCATTTGAACCTCAAAAATTATGCCATTTGTTTTAAAATTCCTATTTTAATCCCCTTTATTTGCTTGTAAATTTTTATGGCTAGATTCCATCAATAAAATAGTTTTTAGACAACCTCGATTTGTATGCCAACCTCAAAAATTTTGAGAATTTGCAAATGACCACTGATTTCAAAAATTATTTCACTAGTGGATCCAGTAGAATTTTTGAGCTTCAGTGTCCACTATTTTCGGGTTTGTCCGGGCACATCCCCAATCAATCCGGGCTAAAAAAAATTTTATTGCATAGATGTATTCCTTATCGCTTAAAATAAATTATTGGTTTTGATAATTTAAAAAATTTTTCTTTTTCATCATTTTAGAGCCCCTCAAAGTTTTATGACTAGTGCTACTACCTCGATCCATATGCAAATAACCTAACAACCTCGACACTTCTCAGACCTTGTGGCACTGTTCATAGAGCCTTAAATCATGGGCATTATAGATCTAGTGTTTATTAGGATTGTCTCCTAAGATGGGCCAGCTGAAATAATTAAATAAGATTAATAAACTATAGATAGCTATAAAATATGACTAAAGGCTATTTTAGTAATTTTACACTGATTATGGGTAAAGACTTAAAATGGCATAATTTATGCATAAAATGATTAATAAAGGTCCAAAACATAATTTATATGACTTGGCATGATTCTTTGGATATATTTTACAGATAGAAGAATCCTAGGGGTAAAATGATAATTTGGCATATGAACGCGCTAAGTTGAACTAGGATAATGGAACATGAAATAAATAGGAGTATAAATGTATGGATATAACTACTGGACATGTTTTTAATGATTGAATTCACCACTAATTATTTTATACTCAACATACTTATTTCGGTGCATAGGTACCAAGAATAAGGACATCACCTCATAAAGTGTGTAGAGAGTTCAGAGGTCAAGTGTGAGAAGGTTAATAATGTACATTTGTATAGCTTTTGCACTTATGTACTTATGTGGGGTAACAAGTGTAATTTATATAATGAGATAGGATGT
>CANXYI012210749.1:0-10431 GCA_948208565.1 Hura crepitans | reverse complement strand
AAATAATCAACCTAGCATCATCCATCTATCAGTTCATCAACATAGGCCTTGAGCAATAATAAGACAATCCATAATCTTAAGCCTCAGGCTCACATACCAAGCATCCAATAAATAAAGCCACACGTTCACATAATCTGATATTTTACTCATTACAAAATGCAGTCCATATCACATATATATTACATGACCTTTTACATGGTACCCATTCCCAGCTGATGTACATGAGTGCAAAACTATACACTAATCATATAGCAACCTTACCAAACTATCCTGTGAACCTTAACTACACACACTATGAGACTGTCTGCAAATTTTGATTACCTATGCATTGAAACTAGTATGCTAAGTATATAAACATTTAAATCATGTCACAATTGTTATCATGTATATATATAGTGATAATGTCAATTTATTCAAGTTATTACACCAATAGTTAAATATAGCTGTCAAAATAACCAAAATACCCTTATTTACATTTAATGGTTATTTCTTTAGATAATTAATAAAAATTATGTCTTGTTAATATTCTTCATTATCAGTGATAATATTCATAAAATAAAGTAATCAGATCAATAAATGCCATATATGCCAAAATTAAGAAAATGCCCATAGTCATGCATAATGGTAAACCATTAAGGTAATTATCCTAATTTATATACTTTATTATCTTTACCCTTGTCATTAATTTGTATGTTGCTTATCTTATTAAATTAATAGGCCGGACTAGATAGATGACACATTAATACACTACACCTCAAGGGAATTAAAATAGTGCAGTGATCCATATTCTGGACTCCGACTACTGCACTGTCCTAATAAACATCATAGCGATTAGTCTGTAGACCTCCCAAATCACATATCCAAATTAATTACACAACTTAGTCTACCCAGTAGATTGGTTTGTCCAATAGACTAGTGCAGTAGCCCTCCAGGACCTATGCCACTACATCAGCATAATTTAATAAATAGAACCAACTGGTCCACTCAATAGACTGGTATGTCTAACAAAGTAATACAGTGGCCCCAAAATAGACCTCGACCACTATACTAGCCCTACCTAAAAATCAAACAGTGTAGCAACTGCTAAAACCTTAAGTTGACCGGTCAACCTATTCAGTGGGTGTCTAACTAATGGGCCATAACCTCCATTTATGTTTATTTCTCTATTGATAAACCTCTTATAAAATTCTTCAATTAAAAATAGATAGTTATTATTTTTATCATAGAGTTAAATTTTAGCCTAGTCTGGTATAGGCATTATTAGAAAATTTTAGGCCATTTTTCCAATATCATTCTTAAGTTCTGTTATACCTAAAATTTAAGTTATATAATCCTTGAATTTATCAGACATTAAAGTGTTATTTGTTTTTGATAAGAATTATTGCTTTAAGTAATGGTCAATTTAGATAGTTATAGGTCAATTACTTAGTTTACTATAATCATTTTAGGTCTATTTTATATCTTTTTTTAGTATAATTTTCACCAATAAATTTATAATTTTCATAAGACTAAAGCCAAGCATCCCTTAGCTTCATAAGGCCAAATACTAGACAATTAAGCAATGCCATATAATCACATTATCATAGCCCTTTTAGGCACACATTAGGTACATTTCAAATTCATTTTCCATATTTAAGTCTAGGTCACATTCTAGACCTTTTTCCAAGTCCATGTTTCAAGTATTTTTATATACATCAAGGTTCATTTTCTACATTCATTTATACCATGCTTAGTCCATGTATTTGTCTAAATCATGCTAAGTAAATCAAGCCATTTCAAGTCATATGATAATTCCACATACTTTAGGCCTAGTATACATGCCAAACAATCATTTAACCTTGATCACTAGTGGACATTACTAAGTCACCAACTAAGCTAAGTAATTGCACACACATCCACACATATACATTTATCATAGACTTTGACACTACTTTTAACTATTTACTCAAGCATTATACATTGACAACATATGATCAATCTCTCAGCCATTCATCCCACTTATGGAAATCACACATTCTTTAAGTTACCTTCTAGTTATTCCTTTGCATTTCAATGCTAAAACCATTACCAATACGTCAAACACCATAAACACATACACATAACTCATGTTTAAGCTCTCAGCCCTTTTTAGGAAACACACTAAACATAATTTTGACAACCTAATTAACTCATTTATGCTAATATTGCACCTTAATTTAGTATTAAGGCCCTAATAATCATGCAAATACTATGTTAAACTATCATATACTCACCCTTAGCCCTCATACACCTCTCGGCCAGCAAATAAGCCTCACCACTACCAATCAATTCCTATACAACCTCTTTACTAACATTCATCTAGACCTTATTCATTAAAGAATTAAGTAAAGCCCCTTATTATAAACCTAATCGAGCCACATTTAAACCATATTGTAGTGACAAAATTAAGGTGGCATGAAATGAATACAAGAATTCACTTACCTTAATGACAAGAGGAGGATTTCCCAAACCAATTTAAGCCTTCAAAAGCTAAGAATTCTAGCCCTCATCCACATGAAAATCAATCCACTTCTCAAGCCAAATTGCACTCCAATTCCCTCAAAAACCATACAAACACATTCTATTAGGTCCCAAGCAGTCATAGGCAGCCATTCCCATTCAAAATCCCTTAAGAAAAATCAATAAAACCATAGAAAACTCACCTTACACCTTTTACTGCCTTTGTTGGAATGCTTCCTAACCTTACTCCCTTCGATGATTTTAATTAATTATTGAGAGCTCCTTTTCCAGTGATTCTTTTTTAAATTTACCCTAACACATAAGGATGAATTTAGGTGCAAATTTTTGGATGAAAAAGCTTGGATAAGAGCATGAAAATAGAGAATTCCCTTGGTGATGGTGTCAGTTCCAACAGCAAGAAGAAAAGAAAAGTTCTTCTTTTATGAGCAGATTTTGCCACTTGGCAAGGGCACTTGACATGTGTAAGGGCCCTTATGCTAGTTGGCTTAGCATGGGTGGGTCCCACGACCTTTCGAACCATCCCGAAACAACTTAATTTTGATAAAAGCTTTGGAAAATTACTAAAAATCATAGGGTCCTTAAAAAATTAAGATATTTGTTTTAAAATTCCTCATTTTATCCCCTTTGCATGCTTAAAAATTTTTGTGGCCAAATTCCATCGATAATACAGTTTATAGACTACCTTAATTTTTGTGACAACCTAAAAAATTATGAGAATTTGTAAATGATCTTAGATTTCAAAAATTCTTTCACCAATGGACTCAATGGAATTTTTGAGCTTTAGGGTACAATATTTTTGGGTCCATCCGGGCATATCCCGAGTCATTCTCGGACTGACTCAATTTAACCCCACAACTCACTAGTTTATAGCCCCAAACAAATTATTGGTTCTACTAAAATTTTAAATTTCACCTTTTTAGTCAATTTAGAGCCCTTCGAAGTTTCATGACTAGTGCTGCTACATTCTTATGCAAGTGACCTAACACCCTAGTCACACTTCTCAAACCCAGTGGCACTGTTCATATAGCCTCGACACACGAGCATTACACAAACTTTGTAGGAATAAGTCTATACTTAAATCTACATCCATTACAAAACCATATGCTACCAAACACTTTATATACCCATTCATCTTTGGTGTATGCTGGATAGCTGAAATTCCTTTTAAGATTATAATATGGAATAAGGCTTTTGAGATCTCATATCTCTTAGTCTTACTATGCTCCTAAAAGAACTATTTGAGGGAAAGCAAAATTATAGGAGCATCCATATGCTTATGCTATTTCTATAGCTCAGGAGACATAGACGCTAGTGTAATGCATGAAGTAACATCTATGTCATACATGTCCTTCAAATATACCTACTGGTCATTAATAGAAGCAACTTTAGTAGGGATAGTGGGTATTGGCTTCTCAATTACATAGGCTAACTTTTCACTCCTCAAAATAATTTTAAGGTTTCTAAGCTAATGTATCTAATTAGAACTACCAAGTTTATTGGCCTCGAGTATGGATTGTAAATTCAAGTTGGAAGACAATATGGTAGTGATGTTTCATGTGAAAAATGAAAAGCATGTTAGAGTATGATCATGTATATGTACACAATAATTCTAGGGTCTTTAAAAATCATGTATTACTCTTAGTATTTTATTACAAATCAACAGCCCTCACTAATTAATTAGGGAAAGCCCATTAAAAGCTTTGCTAGTGGGTCAGTATCCATTTAGGTTAAGGTTAAAGCCTTGAGTATGCTCAACAAGCCTAATCGTTAACTAAATGGTAGGCATTTCATACCAATTACATCATATACAACTACTGATCATTGGGTTATTAATACTTGATACATATGTATCATGTACTTGTTTCCCCAATCTTGCCACATTATTATTAGCCTTGAATATGCTCAACAAACTAATAACCATACTAAGATGGACCCATTAATGTGATTTAAACATATCCAATATAGCCTGGGCTTGAGTATGCTCAATAACCCAATACTAAAGAGAACTCCAGTTTAATTCATATTAACGGAAGGCTTGCAAGTCTTGTGATATTGAGGGGTTTCTTCTAATTAAGTCTCATCATACATGGTTATGCATGCTCATGCATATTTAATCACATTAAATCATGTATTCATATTTAATCACATTAAATATATATATGATCTAGTTATAGGCTTTTACTACATTGATTTCTCATGCTAAGGAAACCAATTGAGCTAGACCAGGTAGTATGCATAAATTACTAACATAAAAAGAAATAAAGAACAATTCTATCTATTTCTTTTTAGACCTTTATGGGCCTTCTTCTCCATTTTGCTCCTTGCATATCCTCTTTCTATTCTAACCCTAAGTAATCTAATTACATCATATATAATTGAGAATACCTCATGTGACATGTGAGTAGAGTTAGACGAGAAGAGAAATACAAAGTGAAATAAGAGAAGGTAGATACATTCAAGCCTAATTTTACCAAAGAAAAATTCATGCAAAGTGGATCAATCATATTGGTCTTAGGCACATAACTAGTTATCATACCAAACATACTCCCTTAGAATGTATTTCTAATGCATTGCATATATCAAATACTAAAAATGTGCATTACAATTGAATTATAGAATTATAACACTTACAAAACTAGTATTAGATGATCATTTTCATTTTCTTGCTCAGACATGAAAAAACAATCATATTGATCATGTAATTTAATTTTATTAATCCAATTAAAAATAATTAAATCACATTTTTATGTTCATTTAATTCTAAACCTTTTAGAGTTAAGATGATAAATCATCATAAAGCAAGAAAACAAATTTTCCTTTATGAGTGTAAAAGGATGCGTGCATAAATGAATGGCCCAAATCATAATCTCAATTTGATAACACATACCAAATTAGATTACATCAATTTATAATCCTTTCAATAAATTTAAGTTCCAAATCCCATTAGAAAAATAAATTAATTTTGGACATTAACCAAAATTGCACTAGAAAACATAATTTAATGTAGAAATTTTGATTAACATGTCACTGTCACCAAAAATTCAAAAATTGACCAAAAAATCAATAATTAATTTAATTCAATTTATTTTATGATGATATGTGGCATATATTTCCAAAAATACAAAATCCAATTATATTGAATTTTATTTAATTAAAAATTTCTAAACAGTTGATCACAAAAATCGAATACGAGTCGACTGCGAAATCATTTGCAACTTAAAAAATGAAATTAATCCAAACCACTTCATATCAGTTTTAGCTACCATTAACATATTCTTACATCATTAATGATCAATTTTATCTAATAAATTTGCCTCAAAAGTCATGAAATGCATGGCAAACCAAAGTAGCAAATTTAGACCATTTATCGAAACAAAATGATGACAATCTTGACAGTCAAGCAAGTTTATCAATCAAATTGATGTGCAAACAACATTTACCATTTAGAAAAATTTAATGAACACTATATAGATCATATATTTATATATATATATGTGTGTGTGTGTGTGTGTGTGTGTGAAAAATTAATTTTAGAATTTTTAGAAATCAATTAATTTAATAAACACATCATATGTGACCAATTCGGTTAAAACAATTTTAACTATAGAGTTCAATTTAAATGTTTTCTATAATATTTTAATTTTTTTAATTTTTATGCACATACAATCTGAATCAAAATCATATTTTAATTCATCATATACTAGATTGAATCATTCAAAAATCAATTTAGATGAATTATGCACACAAAATTTAAAATAGGTATCCTCCCTATACGTATAGACCATTTATGCTCATATGAGGATATTCTCCTTGCTAATCAGGTCACTTCAATACATAGAACAACAAAAATCCAATTTTGACATATCTCAAATTCATATTTAATAATATTAAAATAAATTTGAACAATCAAAATGAGATCAAAAAACATAGATCAACTAAAAATACATAATATCATATATCATGCAAATCAACCATAATCACAATTTCCATTAATTTCAAATCATCCGAGAACTAGGCTCTAATACCAATGTTGGTTTATCTCTATCATACAAAGTGGAAAAAATATAATTTTGAGAGAAACTAGTAATGATAATGGACCTGAAGAATTTAAAATTCATCCTAAACAATAAATGTATCTGCCTTACATGAGTTACCATAAAGGATGACAGTAGATTCCTTCTGTGAGCTCTTCTCACCGTGTCGTGGCAAACCACAGTGATCCTCATTAAGGAACAACTCCAAGTTAATCTACACAAAAAGTTTTCAGAAGAGATCAACTTGTAATTCTAGTTGCTAGTAGGAATTAAAAGTGGATAAAGGAGGAAGAAACAAAATGTTTGTATTTAATTGTTCTATGCAAAAATTATATAGCAGAATGTATCCCTATGGTGGCTACTGCAATAAGACTTATTTATATCATAAATAAACCATATTTAGTCTAGATTTCAACACTTAAAATCTACCCTAAGTTGAACCAAAATGGACCTATCCATTGTGCCCCTTTCTATCCTATACGCATAAGCCTTCTAATAGGCTTATGTGCAATCTGCTTTTATCCCACTTTCATTAATCTTATGTGGCAATCATTGGAATCATTTTGGATTAATAGTTACTTTGATTTAAGGCCTTTTAAACCTTATAAAATCTCATAAAAAAATTCAGAAGCAAGAACAATTAAACCTTGGACTCAATAAGACCCAAGTTTAAAAACCCTAATTTTCTTGACACATCATTTGCAAAAGGGCCCCAAGCCCATTTGCTCATTTCTTCTTTTTAATTCATCTTCCAATGTTATCATATATCATTAAAACATTCATTTTCATTGAATCTTCCTCAAACTCCTTTTATGTGTATAACTCTATAGGTTTCAAAAATAGCTTGGCAATACATAATGAATTAGAGTACTAAACTAGCTAAGGCTCTATAGATTAAATTTAATTGGATCAATATCAATTAACTAATTAATATATCACTTGTATTTAAGTTAAGAAAGGAATCTATCCATACATCATAACTACCTAAGTGTTGGATAGTCAAATGGTTTGACTTAACCCTTGCATATATAGTTACGGTGCAATAAACTCCTTTCAACATCTTTTACCTCATCCAATTATGTTTATGGACTTGTGTCAACTCATAGCATAACTAAGTATGTCTAAGTAAGCCTTAAACCTATTGTTCTAATAATTTTACCTTTATTCCCAAAATGCCCTTAGTGAATCCCATTCACACATGGCACTAGCTAGAGATTCTTGAATATAGGTTACACATCAGAATTATGAGATAAACTCCCTACTATAATCTAGGGTGGTGAATTCTTTATTAATTGCTACCCTATCTTTAAATATGTTATGCCATACCCAAGTACCTCATTATGTATACTTACACCACTGATATGATGAGATACTTTTACTAACATAGATTAAGTATCCATGTGAAGATCTCATGCTAGGTCTTTAATGTACTTACTTCCCAAGTAAGCATCCACATGTTAACTCCAAGCATCTCTATGCTTATAGCTTGTGAGAATTGCTGCTTGATTTAATCAAGAAGTATAACATATGCCGATGTTTCCACATTAACAATGTCCCATATTGTTAATACAATGATTAGGGATATTTGGGAATACCACATTTTCATGGAATAAGAATCTCACATCATGAACACTTCATGATTTTCCTCTGTACTGTGATTATATATGAGGGACTTTATAACATAGTTTAAAAGATTAGAAACAATTATAAGTAATATATAAAAGTACCATGATATAAAGAGAAATGCCTTATAGTATGATTTCTCAAGGTTTAAATACATGAATAATACTCTATTACATGAGCTCTATGGCATACTTCTAACAGTGGATTCTAACACTATGAAGCTTATCTATATATGCTATCACTTAGTATTGTTATCTATATATTCCTATTTTAAAAATGAACTCCTTTATTCATCTTTTATATACTTATGCTCTTATGTGCATATATATGAATTATAAATAATTTCTACCATTTTTGTGTTTCTAGACATTATGCTCTATCAAACCATTTTCATTCATCTATACACACACACACACTACTATTCATATCTTATCTTATAAATATGGTTTTCATATTCTTTTTCCTATTTTAGAATACACTTACTTTTTATTAATAATATACTTTCATAAATTTTATTTTTATTTTTTTTCATATATGCCTTTGTGTCAACACTTAATTATTGATTTTGTTAATAATAATTTACTAATAACCTAAAAAGAGTATATAATACACATCTTAATAACATCTATATTATTTTATAACTTGTATTACTATATTAAAATTCATTTTCTATAACTCATATCAAGAATTATTCATAATATCTTACTAATGTTCCATATTACTCATATTACACATGCTAATATATTAATAATTATTGAACTCATCATTTTACTTAATTCAGCAAATACTTGATAGAAAACATCTCAATACTGAAAAATGGGATTTCGACTCTAAAGCTCTTATCAAATGTGCAATGGCCCGTACTTTGGACTTTACCATGGTTGCACCCAGATAGGATTATGTAGTGGCCTCACTGCACTTTAATGCTACTGCACTAACATGGTGTTTTACAGTGGTCCTATTAGACCTTACTAATGCTACACCAACATAGGGTTATGTAGTGGCCTTATTAGACCTTATTGTTACTACACCAGCATGGGGTTGTGTAGTGGCCCTATTAGACCATACTATTGTTACACCAATATTAGTTTGTGTATCGGCCTTACAAGACACTATTACTACTACACTACCATCATATATATATATTCTAATTACTAATACTCATTGCCATCCATGTGTTCATACATTTCTTTAATATGCTTAAAATTAAGAACTCACGTTCACAAGCATATCAATGGGCCATTTCGGCCAACAAGCTTAAAACATCAGCTTCTATCATTCTAACATGTTACTTGTATACTCTTATATCCATTCAAATGTATTCATCCCTTTATGGCTATACAACATACATGGCATGAATGATTGTAACATAATGGCATATACATATATTATTGGCACAATACATCACACATATCCACATGTGTTCTCATCAATTTAAATATACAAATACACATCCATGATGACAGTTAACATGATTAATATTATTAATAAAAATAGTTAGGCATTATATACATAATCACATTCAATTACATAATATGCTAATATTAGGGCATAAATTTATTAAGCAAATTTTAGTTTAATTACACATACTAATGGGGTCAAAATGCACCCACGAGGACTAACTATGCCTTGTTTTTCCTTTTTTCTTAAGTTTTATTGGTTTTTTTAACTGCATATAATAGATTCAAATAATAAAACATCTTAACAAATCATACAATAACTAAAAATGAAAATTGACAAAATATATAAACCCTTGAACACCCAAGAAACCTAGGAAAAATATTGGAGTTCAAAAAAACTTATCTAAACAAAAGTTAGCCACTATTCATCAAGATAAAAACTCAAACAATCTCTTAGATTTTTTTTTTAATTTCTCGCTCTAAATAATGTTTAATAGTCATAGAGGCACTTATCTTATGATGAACAAGAATAATTTGAGGTTGAATGAAGAAAGAGAAACCAAAAATAGAGGTTTCTCATGAGGAGTGGCCATCAGCCTTAATGACGAAAGAGGGAGGAGATGGAGATGGGTACTATTCCCATTTTGACAAAATAATCTTCATTTGACTTTTATACTTACGAAATAAAAATTAAATTATTTTATTTTCCCTCATCTCGCTTTTTTATCCACTAATTCCTCCTTTTTTAACCTCAATTTAATCTGAATTAAACATCTCTTAATTTAAATAAATTAGGCTCCATAAACCACTAAAAATTTGAGCTCAAAAAAAAAAAGAAAAATCGAATGAAATTGCTACTTAAAACATACCCAATT
>CANXYI012210540.1:0-12699 GCA_948208565.1 Hura crepitans | reverse complement strand
TGAACTCTCTTCTTTTTAGGTTCCAAGTTATTTTTGGCTGGGATGGTCTAATTTTTCTTTGCCACTAGTACTAATAAAGTTCTTGGAAATTTTCAAGGGAGAAGGAAGGTCTTCATTCATTTCATTCATCCAGTGCCTACGGCGATGCGCGACCCATAACAAACAAAAGGGGAAAGCTTGCTTGATGTAGCCCTATTTTAGTAAACTAGGCTAGGTAAGCGTAAGCTCTTTAATTTAAGTAGGCTTAAGAAGGGTAGGCTCATAGCTTCACTCAGCAGAAAGAGCCTGACTTTTATTATATTAGTAAAGCATTAGTGCCCAACCTACGGGCTTTGAAAGGATAGAGGAAAGGAAGAACACAAAGAAGGTTACTCCTTTTAGGAACATAGCTCGTTCATTCAATTGCTCATGAACTCACAGCTTCATCATAAATGACGAAAGGGGGCTGGGAAAGGCTGACAACTACATGACATGAGGGGGAAGCCGTTGTAGAAGCTTTACCCCTTACTTGGTAGAGATTATTATGAACTGGCTAAATGACTAGATTCTACCAGAATGCTAGCTAAGCTAATAAATAAATAGTATTAGTTCCCTTTAATCAAATCACTAATTTGATTGATTAAAGGAGCTGCCTTCCTTCTTAGAACCTAAAGAGGGAGGCCTCGGCCCGGGAAAGAGAGAGTGGCCGAGTTGTCAAAAGTGGTAGACTATAAATCTGTTGAAGTTTTTCTACGTAGGTTTGAATCCTGCCTCTCCCACTTTTTTGTTTTAGACTTCAGAGAAGAGAAATAAGGCATTCATCATCGTAGGAAGGCCCACCGAGTGAAGCTCTTTCTTTTTTTTTTGTCATGCCGTGAAGTGCAATTGTATCATATGTTAGTTAGAGACATTGGCGAGCTATTACAATCTATGGATTCCCCATCTGTATTCCAATCTTAACAAGAATAAAAGTAGGGCACTTTCAGCTTAACTTGTAGTCGTAGTCTTTTAGTTTTAGCTTATGTAGTGGTTGGCCTTCCAACATGCATGCACCTACTAGAATGCCTCATTCATCCCAAAGCCAAGCTGATACATATGATAAGCAAAGGAAAGACCCCTATTTTATTTAATAGTGTATGGGGAATGCAAGTTTGATTAAGGATTGGAGAGGAGAGGTGGAAAAAAAGGCTCGAAATGGATTTAGGAGTCCTTATGCAAGCCGTATGTAGTGAGAGTCGCATATATGGTAACGAGGGGGGTTCACGTCTATACATGTAGATGGTGGTTAGGCCTACCCACCTTATTTGTTCTATGATCTATGGGTCCACTGGAGCTACCTAATTCGATCAATTAGCCAAGATTTTGATCGGATACAAAATCACTAGTGCTTAATCTAGTGGTATTTTTATGGGGATTTTATCTATTGTTATATGATTCCTATTCAAGATCACTGCAGTTCCTTTTCGTGCGGCTATAGGATGAACTGCCGCCTATAGGTGGTAAGGTAGGATGGGTGGTACCACTCAAATTATGGCCAATCTTTCTAACTGTACGCAGGCTGGGCTTAGAACGTGTGAAACTCATCACTAACTCATAAGGGCATTGAGACCATAGCATGTTACATGAAAGTGCCACTTTCTCTGTAGTGTTGTCACACAGCTACCCACCTAAAAGCGCCACTTGCTCAGTAGTGTTATCACACAAGATAAGCACACTACCCACTTATTAGCCGGGTGAATCTAAGTTCTCTTTTGATCATCTTTCCACCCAGTCAAAGGCAAAAAGCACAGTAGAATCACATAACACACACTGCTGCTGTGCTTTTTACCTGCGAGGAAAGAAAGAAGAGCGATAACGTTTAGTTTAGATTTGACTGCTTGTAGCATGGGAGTGGATTACCTAAAAAATCCTTGGGAACAATGAAAAAAAAAGATATCTCGATAAAGAAAACTATAAAGGGGCTATATTAATGAGATATAACGGTGAATAGCGCCCAAAAGAAAGACCGCCTAAAAATCTGAGGACTTTTAGTATTGTACTCTGCCCCCAAAGCAATAGCCTTTGTGCCAAGCAAGACTGCCCTTGTCCTTTTGCTTTCTCTATTCCACCTCTTTCTTTGCTTTGTTCTAATAAAGTCTAAGGCAAAGCAAAAGTGGTTCATATGCCTACTTTACCTACTTAACAAAAGGGAACGAACTTTGTTTTGTTTTCGGGTTTATAGAGTAGATTTAGTCAGCATCACTTCTTACTTTTGATTATGTCGTGACCCTTTGGTTACCGGCGAATGCTTCAAAAGGCGACCCTTTCGAGTTTTCGGCTCTTTTCGTCATTGAACTAGCCTTTCGTCACCCTACCAAATGAAAGAAGTCACTATCAAAGAGCTTGCCCTACTAAATAAAGGTGCACTCCACCCAGTGACTAAGAAAGAAATTGGTTTGCACTTGATAAGGTCGCAAAGAGGGAAGTACGGCTCCTATTATATTGACTAAAGGTTGGTTCTTCAGTTTCCTTTAGGATGAAAGTAGCTATAAAGCCCCTACTACTTACTTTGTTTGATTCAAAAGGCGAACAACCCCCTAACTAGTCATATGAGGTGAGGTGCTTGTGGTAAGATGCCTTGGATATAAGGAATTCCTAAAAAAAAGGCAAAGTTATTCGAAGATCTTCCTCCCAATAGATAGGAATTAATATTTTCAATATAGGGGATAGGATCCATCCACTCTTTCTCTCTCAAATTTTTTAGAGAGAGCAGATATATAATGATATATAAAAGAATTGAAAGATGATAAAGGATACATAGACATCTAAAGGGATGTCTATTATATTCCTCTTTTTTTCTAAAAAAAAGATATCTCGTTTATCTATCATTGATTCTATCTATGAATCAAGTCGAAAGACCTTTTAGTTCCTCAAAGCCCCAAATGGATTGGATCATTTTTGCCAATAAAATGAATGTAGAGCCCATTTCGAATGCCTTTTTGATCTAAAAGTCTCACAAAAAGAATAAGATGCTACTCTCATTCCCTTTGTCTTCTTTCACTTTGTTAATTTCCCCTTTAATGCGGGCTGAGAACTTGTTAGTAAGAGGGCGCGGGAGGAAGAAACTAAGAGAAGAGTGTTTTCTCTTAGGTCCTCATTTTTTCAGTGCAACATAGGAAATGGCCCTCTTTTTGTCATCCTTACAGCTTTCCAAATTTTGTATTAAACGTATGGCATAACTAGGACCTTCAAATCATGTTTGAGCCTATGCTCAAAACTACACCCCTATTTAAATGAATAAGGTTGGAAAGAATGCTCGCCAAGTTCAGATAAGAGAATTCTTCCCCCAACCATTAAAGGAAAACCTTGACGAAGGAGGGGTGATATGGCGAGGGAAGGAAAATGCTTTTAGAGATCGAGATTTGATTTGTTTTTCATCGAAAACAAAGAAGGCCGAAGATGGTCTATGGTGCATGTTATTTGAAGGGAACATGCTTTTTCGATGAGACTCTCTCCTCATTCAGACCATTGGCTTATTAGGATAGCAGCCTTCAGGCTTTGCTTGCCCTTTCTAATAAAGAATTCTAGCTCGACCTAAGAAACACGTAGTTGTTACGCCTGCCCTCTTCTTAGTCAATGGGGCAGTAGGTTCGGCATCTACTAGAAAAGAGAGGATCCACTTTAGATAACCATGCCTCCACTAGGCAGTGTGTGGAATGGCCGAAAGCGAACCTTTTTGGATATATAATCCAAGTCGAGAGTGGAGTTACAAGAACAGCCGTCTGATGGAAAACTACTTTCATGTTCGGTTCAGAGAGCACTTTTTTTTTTGTTTTTAATTCCTTGTTCCCTTTCGTGTGAATTCCCTAGTAACAAATTTCAAACTTGTAAGGCCCTATCTATTCCATCTCTTGAGCCCTGAGGAAAACCCCCTCCCCTTCGGACTCTATATCTCTTTTAACTTTATATATGCGGCACTTGATACCTATGAGGGTTCACCCTACCCCGGTTTCAGCATTCCTTTCTATTGTGCCTAAAATTTCTATTTTTGCTAATATTTCACGTTTTTTTATTTATGGTTCCTATGAAGCTATATTGCAACAAATCTTTTTTTTCTACAGCATTGCTTTTATGATCCTAAGAGCACTAACCGCTATGGCCTAAATGAAAGTAAAAAGACCTCTAGCTCATATTTCAATTAGACATATAGGTTATATTTGTACTAGGTTCTCATGTGGAACCATAAAAGGAATTCAATCACTGCTAATTGGTATCTTTATTTGTGCATTAATGACGATAAATGCATTTGCCATAGTTTTAGCATTACGGCAAACTCGTGTCAAATATATAACAGATTTGGGTACTCTAGCCAAAAAGAATCCTATTTCGGCTATTACCTTCTCTATTACTATGTTTTTATACGCAGGAATACCCTTGTTAGCGGCTTTTGTAACAAATTCTATTTGTTCTTCACCACTTTGGGTTATGGGGCTTACTTTTTAGCCCCAGTGGGAGTAATGACTAGCGTTATAGGTTGTTGGGTGGTCGGAAGGTTGCCACAAGTAAGTCAGCTTGGAGGACTGAAGGTAGTTCTCCGTGCACTGGACACATAGCTTACCGAATCAGTTACGACACAGATGGGAATACATGCTATGAAAGATAGGGTCGAGTCTGATACATCAACTGTCTACTCAATATCCTTGTATGAGTCTATATGAACCTTGGTTTGGTGAATTGAAGTTGGCCTTAGGTATAATAGGACTCCCAACTACTGCGAGTGATCGTATACTAAGGTGCTCCCCACCAGTTGTTAGAATGACGCTAGCCAAGCCGGGCCTTGATTTAGAAAGATGAAGGGCCAAAAAGTAGAAAAAGGGGGTTACAAAATCCCCATCTCATTAGGGGTAGAAAATGAATTAACATCTTAATTTGAAAATACCTTTTCTATTTTAGTTGGGAAAGAATGGCGAAGTCCATCTGAACTATCCACTGAAGAATAAAAGGAGAATAAAATGCCAATGGTGCATAAAGCACATGTGGAACAGGCATAGAAAAAAATAAGTGTGGAGGAGAAGCAACCGAGCTTATGCCCTTCACTTCCTAAGCCTAAAGCAGTTCAGTCTTTCTTGGTCAAATTAAGGATTTAGGGCTTTTTTCTATGATACTTAACTATATAAATACTATAGAAAATAAATCCATTATTTATATAGTTAATATATATGAATAGAAAGATAGATCCATCCATCTACCTTATCTAATTTTGATTTAAATATTTAAAAAAGAATCGATTTCATTTAACGTTTGCATTTAGTTTGATTCAAAGAACTACGCTTAGCCCCCTTGCTCATGAAAACAGCTCTACGACAATTGATAGCAGAAGGTTCGTAGTACCCAAAGCACTTGAGTGATCCAGTAGCCTTGAATGGGCTTAAAAGTGCCTACTACTATACGACACTACACTTGGCTCTACACATTTATAGAGCTAACCCCTGTCCAGTGCTTGGCAGAGCTAAGGAGGCCTTACTTATTCAGGGGGGAGGGTGGTACCCTGTGAAGCACCGTTGAGAGGAAGATCCTTAGCCCCTCTTTATTCTCTACAGGTTCTTCAACATAGGTGACAAGGAGTGAGGTAGAGATGGAAGAGATCGAACACGGGCATAAGAAAGACTACATTCCTTTTTTTATCATTTTGATAGAGAGGGATGGAGAAAGTTGACAAAATAGACTCATATTTCTAATAAATACAGGAAAAAAATTATATTGAAAATGTTCCTAACCCAAACCCTTCCTTCGTTTGTGTATTGTAAGTGATCTGAACCTTCTTAGAGCGAGCCTCCCATAAAGGCAAGTGAAGTTGTTAAGCCATATGATGGGTAACTATCTCTTGCGGTTTAAAGAGGACTCAGCTCTTAGTTAGTACCCTTTTAGTTTTGGGGTGGGCTCTTTCACTCTATTTTATTATATACACTTAGCGAAAAGAATGTTTTTTGATACACTTAGGACATAGATTCTGTACGAACCAATGGATTATAATAATTCGTTACTATTAACAATGACTTCCTCTTTCATTACTTCATCCTTTTTATATCCCTCTCCCTTATTCTTAGTTACTCATTAAATGGCACTCAATTCATATCTTTAAGTTCGATTATTGACAAGGTTCAAAGAAAGGGTGGGCTATTAATAAAGAATCGATTTCAAATCACAATGCTAGCAAATGGTGGGCCTCCGCTTTTCTTTTCATTAATGAAAGCTGTAAGTCATTATGGACTCAAATCAAAATTAGGGTTATTCAACCATTTGCCTCTTTGTTCAAAAGAAAAAAAAGATGTGGGTGGTATTATGACTAGAGTGTCAGTTAGAAAGGTTCTTATAATGTTCAAAAAAAAAGAAGCCCTTGGGCACTCACTCTCTCTCCTGAGCTTGAAATAAAGAGGCTGGGCTAGGTGTCAAAGGGACTCCACCTAGCATAATATAACAATTGGCAAAATGACATCTGCCTTAAATCTGAAGGGGCTGCCTAGACACCGAATTCCCTTAGGGAAACTTTAAGAGACTTTTAGGAAGGAAGACAGTCAATAAACCATCTAGCTTAAACTGGCAACTCAAGTTCACTAATGCTATAACGAATGTGCAATTACCTAACATTAAGGCACTAATTTTATCTGATTTATAATACGTTCTCGGTGGCTGTCAACATTTTTGTAGGGAAGAGTAACAGATTCCCTTTTTCTTAGGGTCAAAAATTAGGAAAATATGCTTTTTTCCTTACATGGCACAACCTGCCTTAGGGTGGAGTTCTAGTGTAAAAGAAAGAGCCGCCCTGGGGTTACCATGCTTTTATTAGTTTGCTCGCCATTATAGAGTTCAGAGGCCTAAGTATAAAATGTGAAATTGTCACTCTAAAATATGACGAAAGCTAAAATGCTACAAATTGCTCTTTTAGGGCAAACAATCAGATTGTTGCATACAACCAATGCTCTTCCCAGACTACTTATAGGAGTCTTTCTCGACTATATTAGACACCCGAAAAAAATGTATATTAATAATGGCCCAAAGAAAGAATTTCATTTCTCGAGAATGAAGCAAGATAGAAAGACCCCTCTTGCAGGGTTGTTTTAAGGTACGGCTCATCTCAACTCTAAAATGCTCTGCAAAGAAAAATATACACACATTTAATGCAATGCACTTAAGTAGCAAGGGTCAGTTCACATCACAGCAAAAAGGTTGCTCTTAACTATCTATATTTGTTAAGAGCCGAAGATTCCTAGTGCAACAAATGGAGGCTTACCTTTTGAGTTTAAGTTAAATGCTGGCCATTTAGCTCCAAAACCTATAGCATTGGTGGGATTCAAAACTACACGTATATACCTTACTCTAGCTCTAGAACTTGAAAGAGGGAATTCTATTGCTCGACTTAGCATTTCATGCTTTTTTTTTTCATTCCTACTATCACAACTTACCCTAATTTTTGGCCTAATTCTGATGATCTATTTAACCTCTGATTAAAAAGATATACCTTGGTTATATTTCATCTCTTCAACAAGTTTAGTAATAAGTATAACGGCCTTTCAAACAAAGAAGTAATAGAGAGGGGAGATTTCTTTATTGCTCACACAGTAGTCAAAGATGAAGGTGTAAAAGAATAAAGATAGAAAAGCTAAAATGAAAAAGTAATCCATGTAATAGGAGGAAATGAGCCTTACGGGAAGTAGTTTACCTTCCCTTCTCGAGTTTTGGTTTTGACTTAACACAATAGCAAGAGTTAAACACAGCTGATATTGATCTTTCGAAAGATATATTATCAGTTTCGATCGACGGGATAGGCATGAAGTGAAGGCCAATCATTCCAATTATATGACTTTTCCTCAACAATACTAGAGATGTTCTCAGATGCTCTCATAATCAGGGGTTAAGGTGGTATATCATAAGGACTAGCCAGTATTGGGAAACTCGAAGCTAAGGAGAAAAAGAACTACTCGACTAAGAAGTCAGTGTTAGAGGGGGACTAATCCCTCTCTTCTAGCCAATGCCAGGGAAAGACTTTCTAACCAATGAATTAATAAGCAATAAGCTAATGTTTAATCTATCTATTTATGAGTGGAATCAATTGGATGTCTGTTTACGATGCTTATATCAAAAGTTTTGAGCTTATATCAAAGGTAATGGAATTCTTTTTTTCAAAAGCATAATTAAAAGCCCTTTTCTCTTATTATATTAGCCAGGTTTTTTCTTTGTCTTAGCTCTAAAAAAGCGAAGGTACGAATTCAGAGTGTTAAGCATATATAGAAATGGGATAAAATGGAATTTCTTCTTATCCTAGCTTTATTCCTCTTTGGCCCTACCTCAAACTGGTGTAACCATTGAGAGAAAGATCACTCTCTCTTTATGCAGGGGATGCTCCTTATCAAGTTGAAGCAGCTAATACCCTATCTTTCTTCTCTATAGCCTTTCTTTAGCTATACCTTTAACCTTTAAGTCTAGTAGGTATTTGGTTCACTGCTTTAGGTATTAGCACTATGGTTTTTCAAATGGACCCATCCACAAGCCAGCCCTTATCCGGATCAAGTTCATCCATATGTAATACTTTCTTTTTTTTATTATCAAAATGGATTTTTCCTTAAAGTATTGAGGGGAAGGCTTTGGACCCTTTCCATGGTAATCGCAGAGGAGAAGAAAATAGATTTGGGGTAAGCTGTCTCCCTTAATTTGCAGCTCTAATTCCATGTAGTTATGGAAAGTAGCCTCCGCTTCCACTTCTTAAGCTCCCACTTTGAGTGGTGGGTAATCGGGAACCTGCGGTGAGGCATCTTAAGGGAGAACTACTTATAGTCGGTCGTCAATGACAACGCTTAAAGCTTCTTTAGGCTTTTAAAATGCTCCTACATTCAGGAAAGACCTAACCACTTTAGCTTTACTCTCGGAGTTAGTAAATAGTCTAGCATCACTTCACTTAACTCCTAGACCCAGAACTTAAACCTATAATAATAAAGAAGAGAGACTTCTATACTCAGATTATTCATACCCATTTGTCACCCCTCACATCAACTCATTCAATAGATACTGAATTAGAAAAGGACATTATTTATTAAAGGCATTACCCTCCGCCCACTTCCTTAAAATAAGATGAGGCTTACCTTAAAATATGTAAGTAATTATGTAAAATTTCTCCTCTTCTTTATTTACTTCCTAAGAATTACTTTATAACCTTGCTCACTCTAGAACTAGAGGGATACTCACTAACCAACTCCTACTTATATAAGGCTAGCTTTCTCTAGCTTACCCTACTTCTGTAAAAGATTTCCATAGAATGATGGATTAGTGGGTTAAGGTTTATTGCTCCCTTGCTATCAAGATAGAAGTAGGCTAAAGGAAGGGTTAAAGGGAATTACTTACAGTGACGGAAGGTTAGAGCATTATATAAGGGTTAAGGAGTGGACCGGTTCTCCTACTACAATGAGGGGATATGATAGCTTTAGATTCAATAAACCTATCTCACTTATCCCTTGACTAGAGGTCCTCCCCGAATCTTAACTTTACTAATTCCATTACGGGTCAGTCTAGTGAGAACTCAATTTCCCTACTTAAGTTGATAACTCGACTAGAAGCTTTGTTGCACCATAATTCCTCCACTGTCAAAGTTAGTAGCCATTCCTAGTATTAATGACTATAGAACAGAGCGGTACACTCGTTTGGAGATTGAATCAACATCAAGCATCCTTCCTTTGATAAGAGTAAGTTTTTCTACTCGTATTAGAATTCTATTCTTAACTGGATCGTGAGAATATATGAAATCAATCAAAAATATTTGTACCAGCCCCTTAGTTAGAATGACTCTGTCTCATTGCCAAGCATCTTTTGACCTGAGGTTCACTGGCTCAAGGGTAGGATAGGTACTTACTAGCTTAAGGAATCGACCTAACAAAATTCTTAGAACCTGGTTTTTAAATCCTTGAACTGAGTGTGGGATTAAGCCCTTTCTTTCTCACCTTTCTTGGTTTTTGAGTTAGAGTGGAAGTTGAAATGGATCGAGATCTTAGGATTTAGCTAGATAAGACTTATTACACACACCTTGGTAGAAGCCTTTTAGGATATAAGGGAAAAGGCATTAGAGGGCGACCTTAAGGTCACTCTAATATTAAAACTTTATAAAACTATCTTGATCTAGACTTAGCCAATGACTCATATGGCTTTCTTTCAAACTGACTCATCAGGAAGCATCATCTTAAAAGCAGAGCTTAGGGCTTAGTGGTAATGTCAAATGAAAAGGGGTTATACTAAACTAAAGAGGTGAGAAAAGCCTTACCCTTTATCGCTTCGTGGGGCTATCGGTCTATGATAAAAGTCTGCAATTTTAATCATAGGTGTATTATCCAAACTTAATTTTTTATATATCATAAGCGAATCTTTTTAGTAGGTCAGTACACTTTCCTCGATTCCTGACATGAACAAATGCTTTTTCAATCATCTGTAGTGTTCTTACTTAATGATGGTTGTTGCTCGAATGCCTAACCTACTCGCTAACTCGAGTTTTAAAACTAAGGAAATTTTTTCTTAAAAGTTCTTCAATTGAATGATTAGGTAAAGTTTTTTATGTTTTTAATTTAGGGTAGGGGTATCATTTTCAAATTGGTGGAGGATTGGACCAAGGCAGGGCTGTTAAAGTAGTTATAGATGTTGGTAGCAGGCAAGCAAAGGGTTTTGGCAAACTGAATGAGACAGAAATACTTGCGAAGGAAAGATATATTGAAAATTAAGCTCAAAAATTAAAGCTCTTAGGTTTATAAAGGTTTTAATGTAGAATGAGGCTAAAAGTGCAATAAGATCTTTAGTAGGCACTGGCTGTGATGTTGATTTGTTGTATTTTCCTCGGTTGCCATAAGGACCTATTCTAGACATGTATGACTTCCTGTTTTTGAAGCTTCACTTCATGTCAGCCCGAAAGCTCAAAGCATCAAGTGCTTGTTGCAGGTGATACTAGGAATCTTCCTCCCTCTTCCTCTCAAGACTTGGATCAGTAGACCTATTTAGATGCTTAAAGCAAGTAGGGATTTCAGCTTTAGATCTGCTTAGAGAGCATTCTCGTAGATAAGTTTTAAAGGGGGAAGGCTTTTTTTTTTTAATATAAAAAAAGAAAATCCTCCCATTAAACCAAAGGAGATTGCCAACAAGATTAGCTTAAACTTAAAAGCACCTAGTTACCGAGGTAGATGAGAAGAACTAAACAAGCCAAGAAGAGTACGCAATTAAAGCGAGCTTTTTTTTTTTAATGGGGGAGTTCATCAATCATTCAAAAAGCAATTCAAAAGGCACCATTTAGAAGCGTATCTAAAATAGTAGACAATGGGCTAACAGAGTACTAGAATAGGTGAAGTCGTTTCGTTACCAAAAGATATTAGTAGTTTAGTAATCAGAATAGATGATAGACCAGAGCAAACAGAAGAGCAAACCTTAGATGGTAGCGGACAATAGAGGATAACAAGCCAGAAAAGTTCAAATTAAAGGGCTTTTTCCAGTGAAACTTTCGAGGAGAGTAGTTACTCAATGGACAAGCTTGGTTTTGATGCCTATTGAAGGATTTCTTACCCTTGCTTTCTTTCCTATTCCTGAGTTTTTCTTCTTGACTATTTCTTGGGATTGGGTTTTACATTATTCAATACAAAATATCTACACTTAATAGAGGCGTAGGAGAGGTAATTGATTCATTTTTTCCTTGGCTTGTAAAGGGAAGAAAGGAAGGCTATATGGTATCCGACCCCAATCCGATGACATAGAGATGGTTAGGCTTATTGGCTGGCTTATGATAGTTTCCTATCCCAATTCAACATATTCCTTTTTTTGCTCCTACTTGGTCACAGGCTTGTGTGCGAGCTTAGTCCAGTTTTGATTCCTAAAGCCTATGGAGAAAGTGATAAAAGAGAGAGGCTTTCGAAAAGTAGCCTTTTTTACTTAATTTTAACTCTATCTCACTATTTAATAAAATAGGATGGTGATAGTTCTAGATCCACCTTTATTGAAGAAGGGCGAAATAATAGAGTAGCAATTGGTGTGAACTCATGTCCCTATGGGGGGTTTACCTAGGTTTCAATTGAGGACTTTTCTCATATCTCCATATCTGATTTAATAAAGAAATTGGTTAAAATAATCGATTATCATTAGGAAAAAGAAGCTATCCATCAAAAGAAAAGAAAAGATACATTTGAAAACGAATATAAAGAAAATCAAGTCTGAACTTTTGGGCTTTACTTTTCACTTTTCCTTAATGTACTGACCTTAGATTTTGAAGTTAAAAGAACTAGGAGAGTTTGACCCCATTACTTAGCCCAACAAGGGAGACATTATCGTTATAGATGCTATTTCCCAATTATTAATTATAGTTTTCGAAGATATTTTTATAACCCATATGGCTTTTGAAAGGGGCACAGCCCTCTTTTTTTTTTGAAGTCCAGGGGGGTCGATAGACTACAAAAATTAAACATTGTGAAATGCTTCGATAACATCGATCATTAGCTCCTAATCTCATTTCTTTCTTACTATGTGGGTAATCATATATGTGATCTTATCTCATCTTTCTTAACTACTCAATTCATGGACAAAAATGGTAATGATTACTCTAACCACTTGAAAGGCATTCCACAAGGCAGCCCTCTCTCTCCTGTGCTGATGAACATACTTCTTCACTAACTTGATGTGAAAATCAAGGCCTTTATGAATTGAGAAATGAGTTTATGCTATGTACGG